>JAZGTJ010002371.1:0-43027 GCA_036877575.1 Botia almorhae | reverse complement strand
ACCAATCACTGTTTAATCTAAAATTAATTTGTGTAGTAAATAAATGCATTACACAAGCTAATGTCAAGAAGTTTATGCTTCATTGTCCTTTGCACATTATTACACATTGTACAAAATACTATTAAAATGTATATCACTCCAATCAATAATCAAAGCTGCAAGCAGCATTGATTGACCCCTCGCACCAGTGAACGATGGGCAATATGCATTTAAGCAGATATATAAGAGGATTTTGTATGTTTCTATTGGTGCAACATTTCCTCAAACCAGCTGGTGGCGTTATGACTATAACTGATTTTTAACATCGGAATGTCTTTAGGCCAGAATTCTTATTAAACATGAGTTTGTGGCAGAAATTTCGTCACCATTCGAGATATCAACACAGTTGTTAAGTGACACTTCCATTTATCAGTGGTGGCACTATTACTGTGACTCACAATAACCACATCTATATCATCAGTCTCTTAAAATCATGACAATCAGACATGAGACACTTCCTGTTTCCATTTCGTGCCATAAATTTATTGGCTCATCATGGCAACACTGTTCCATATATCAAAAATCTCTTTGCAATTCAGCATCTTCAATGTCTTCGCATAATATTTGCCAAGTTGGTGACAATGCCATAAATCCCCTAGGAGGAGTATTTAAAAAGTCACAGCTTGGAATTGTCAGGAAATCCACAAACAATCCTAAATGACAACTTCCTGTTGGGTGAAGCTAATGAGTATATTTTTGAAAGCTGTCCAACCCAATGAGAACAATACATGTACAAAATCTGGTGACTGTAGGTAAAATTAACCCCATCATTATTATTGTTAAAGGACTGTGTTAGCAGCGCAAAGGTTATGGGTTTCATTCTCACAGAACATATATACTGAAATAATTTATAGTTTGAATGCACTGTAAGTTGTTTTGGACAATGTAATTAATAAATGTAAAGGTAATCAACAGAACAATTACAATAGGGTCCTCGCACCTCAGTGATAAACTGATAAACTAACCGGTATTATTGCTAATGCTATCAAATTTAAATACTTGCTTGCCTAACTTAAAAGGCTAGTTCAGAACTGAAACTAGTGAAACTGCTCAATAAATGCTTTCTAGAGGTAAAAGTTTTTTTTACAGTCAAGCATTAAATTTTAACTGAATTTAAACATTGTTTTAGGTCAAAAGGACCTTATTTTTCTGTAGTTTCCGTGGTTACAGATGTGGTATTATTGACCAAAATGTTAAGAATCTTACAAAAGTTTATATAAACGTGATATAAACGTTTATTTATATTGCCCACTTCTATTATGTGTAACATAGTTTTATAATGATAACTTTAAGTCATTTATAATGTTTAGTAATTTATTTGTGGATCATACTATTATATCACTTATTAAAAAATTATGTTGCGCTTGTACTTAATTTGATTTTATTTCAACAAAATAATTCAGGTTTCTAGGGATCCTCTTAGAGATATCATTACTTTGTTGCAAAATACTAAATAAATATTTGGATTCAAATAAATTTCAGTTGAAAACCACAACAGAAGCTATAGCAACCAGCATGACACAAATCACTTCAAGTGTTGTTTCAATCCAGCCCGTTCTCCTAAAACAAACTCAAAGTGTTGTATGGAAAGAGGCAATTTTCCTTGTTCTGGGTGCAAATGTAAACAGGCTATGAAACGGGAATATCCTGTAGTGTATAAGTATCCTGTTCGTCCTTTTTATAAGATCTCAATGTTCTCCTGTTGTTTCAAAGCCACAATTCATAACGTTGTGGTTAAAGTTCAAACTCTTTGGACAAAGAAGCCAACGGAGGAATAAAATGGAACAACATTAGGGTTCAGAAGTTGGCATATGTCACTGACTGAGTTGCACAGACAATGGGAGGAGGCATCCAGCCTGACAGAAGTCTGTTGGCTGGATCTGCTCTCATGCACTAGTGGAATCCATCATGCATGGTGAGGCCTAACTCGAATGAGCCATCCACTCCGGGCCAGACTTCAGATAAGTGATCAGCGCTCTGTTTCAGCCACTATATCACGGCACTGAATGAACAACCCCGCGTTGACCCAACCAGGAGAGAAAAACACATGTTCTTTAGCTCGGCTATGGCTGGCTACCTGCAGAGAGGGCTGGGAATTCCTCCAGCAGGAGGCCAAGGGGTTGCAGAGGAGAAGGAACGCTACCCCTACCGCTCACCAGGCGCCATTAGCGTTTCCATGTGTTCATGTCTGTATAGAGAAATACACGAATGCACATTAGTTTAATTGATATTTCATGTATGAATGTAGTGAGGGACAGGGTTAGACACATTGACATTTGCTGTATAAATGTAGTGAGGCACAGGGTTAGACACATGGAGTCCTCCATATCTTATTTATATTTTCTAAAGTATTAACAATGACTCCTCATGATTGTTTTGTATTCTGATTATTAGTTCTAGCTAAGTTAGGAGTATTCATAGTTTTCTTTCATAGAAAAAAATTTAGGATTAGGGTTACATTTTTAAATTTTCATTTCATCTCCTAACACAGCACAACAATTGTTCCATCTGCAAAGATATTAAAATCACACCACCAAACATATAAAGACATACAACAATTTTCACTATTTTCAATTATCACGTTTTTATTCATAAAGTTAATTTATAGTTTCGGGTTTAAATGTTTTTAATCTTTTATATTTATTTCTGAATTTAGTTTTTGTAAATGTTATTAAATATACAACACCAAAAAGGCATTATGATGTACTGTGTTGGCACTTTTTTTAAAATTGTTGACTTTGCTATCACAAATCATGTGTTTCTCCTTTGCTCTGCTCAGCAAGGACCATCGGTACCTGTTGTTTTTTATTGCCTGTAAAATTTTTGCCGCCTTCCAAACATGTGGAAAGTATAGTTGTATAGTATTTTTTATGTGATGCCTCTTACTTTTAATATCATAATCACCTAGTTCTTTGTATTATATGTGGAATTTGCATGAACCCCATCAATGACAATACCTTTTCATCAAATCATTTTTGTGGACAGCACAAAAGCAGAGGAGAGGAGCAGAGGAGCCACTGACGAAGCAGTATGGGTAAAATACTGTGCGTGTCTGTGAGTGGTTGTTACCAGTGCAGGGGGTGGGGCCTGAAAATGAGCCCCAGGAGAGAGAAGGGAGAGGGGGCTGTATCCTCAGACCCGGTTATTTACTTTGACCCGCAATCAACGGGGTGTACGTGCAGGGCACATACCAAACTCTGCAGGCGGGCGGAGCTGCTCTGCACCCCTCTTCACCTCCATATGTATATTTTCATCTCTCCATCTATGTCTTAAATACACACTAGGAATTCCTCCTATAACTCACTTAGAAATCAATAATCTACTTTAATGCTGGTCTGTAGTACAACAAACAAACAAAATGTCCCACTCTGATGAAGCTGTTTATTTTAACTAAAAAGTAAAAAAAATAAGGTGATTTATAAAGTTCCATGTTATAATTGAACCCATATTTAATGTGTCTGGGTTGTGTTTTATTTTCACTTGCATAATTTTGTTCAAGGTCTTTAAAATAAATCTGTGTTGTCAAACAAACTATCCATATCAACATCTGTGAAATGCGCCCAAGGAATTTGATTGGATGCACAGCCTTTGATGTCAACAACAAAATACATGCAATGTTTTCCTCTCATTTTAGAATGAAAAACCTATTAATTATTAATTTTGCTATCCTAATAATGCCTGATTATACAGTAAGTTTCATTGTATTATTTGCATTTAGCATTGTTTTTCTCAGCATGTCCAGGCCCTGCAATCCACTTTTGGGTCACGACCCACCAGCTGAAAACTACCACACTAACAAGCACCACGCCAACATCATGATCTCCTCAGTATAGTCTTGGATAACCATTAATGTGAGGTTACAAACAATGACTGCAAAAAGCACATTATTAGAGAGTTTCTTAGAAAGAGGTTAATTGCTTTGGTGTTCTGTGTTTACGGGTTTGAGGAAAATCAGGCTTCCATCGCCGCGCGGTAGCTGGAGGACACAATTATCCAAATCAATTTTGCAACAATCTCCACCATTGTGAGAGCCATTAAAATTTAATCCTAAATAAACGTAACATTTGTAATTCAGCGAGACAATTTCATAAACGTGTTAAACTATCTGATAAATTATGCATGGCTTCAACTTTGGCATATAAATAAACTGGCAATTAAAAGCAGCGTTATGAAGAGGGAAACGGAGAAACAGTTTTAAGATGTTAATTATTCAAATGAGGAAAGCGGCTGAACTCTACCTGCCTGGTATTGATGTGATCAAGGTGATTAATACGGCACTATTAGTACAGTGATCCCATTGCAGTGGCAAGGGACAGCCTTGATTTATTTACTTTGTACAATTAGGCTATGTGATTAGGAGTGCAAACATAATTGGATTTTCAAGACCCGTACGCATGTAATTAGATGCGCAATGCATCTTGCTTTGTGATTTGAACTGATGGGCTACTGGGTAACCCTTGTTAGGGGCGGAATTGCTGGCGTCGCCTTGAACGGGGATCAGAAGGCTGTTTTATAGTGCTTAATTGATTGTACAGTGTTATCAGCGTGTCATAGCGAGAAATAAAAATAGCGATATGAAGGAGTGGGAGAGATAACCGCAGGGGGGATTGTGTCCTCTGCAAGTATCACCCTCGCCACGGTTAGTCGCCACTGGATATAGGCAAGCAAAACTCGCCAGGCGCCATGCTGGATGCAAACTCCCTGAGTTAGAGGGGAAACCAAGCACCTCCATGTCATTTCAATTACCACCTCAGAGGTGCAGCAACCTGGGGAGACAAGGAATCAGTGTTTTCACTCATTTACTCGTTCTTAATTAAAATTGCCATGGACCGGCAATCAGTATTGTTCACAAAGCTTTGTTTAGCTCTAACAAAACAGTACTGTTGTGGTACTGTGATGGGGTTGGTGAATAATATATATGCATGTATTGGCATTGTGTGGTGAATAATCCATGGCAATACCACAGTACAAAATGACAACCATATTTGGCAACCATACCATGGTATTTGGTACATAGTTTTTTCAGGTGTTTACATAAATACTTATGACTGTATTACTTTGAAAATAAAACATAAAAAAAAATTGCTTTACAGTTAATAACATTTTTGTACTGATTCTTGGCTAAGCATAAAAAGTCATTTATGTGTAGAATTCTCGCAGTATGTAGCAGTAAGAGAGAGAGATTTGTGACCAGTGGTTGCAGGATTGAACACATTTTGAGTTTAAAGGGGGATGGCTCTAAGTCAGCTGGGCATCCAGTGTGATTGCCGGCCCTGCACCCTCAATGGAAAGTTGTGGAGAGAATCTGCGGTTGCCAGGCACCTCCTGAGGTGACTCTATCAGAGCCAGTCAAGCCTAAAATCAATCACTCAAACCTATCAAAGGCTGCCCTGCCCCGCCATTGTGAACCAGCCATCTGGGCCTTAGCTTACTGTTTGCAAGAGTTTCCTTCCACACAAGCATGTTCATATTTGCATGTCACTACCATCACATCAGGCATCAGGTTTCTGCTTCTGTAAAACACAGCGCGCTTATTCTCATTAAAAGTGATGGCTTAGCTAGAGAGTACAGTTGCAATAGAGGTATTTGGCATCAGGGTCTGACATTGTGGCTCCCTTACCAGCTGCAGGGGCATTGGGGCTACGCTCTCAGCCCACCCCAGACAGCTCTCTCAGGCCTGCTGCTGACCAAGCTAACTAACTATCCTGAGTTGGAGATAAACGCATAGTGTCTGCCATTGGAGGGCAGTAGAACACAGAGCATATATGATCTTATAGTCTCACTCATTGTGCTCACACTACAGGCAACGTAGGGTGGTGACAGAGCTTGAAGATACTGTGGAGAGTTCAAGCCAGTGAATGGGTTAGCTGTAGCTGGCCAAACATCAACATAAGCTGTGAAGATATATAGAAAAAAATTAACAGCTGGCCTGTGACCACTGGAATTTTTTTGTGAGCTTTGTAAGGACGTTTTAACACACTATTCCCTTCTAAGACAAATCAGATTTGTATTACACACAATTATAACTAAGGAATTGTTCTCCCTGAAATTTATAGAAGGGCCTTCATTTGCTGTTTGAATTGGATAGATCTGCATTTTTATGGCATTTCCCGCAGCTCCAGCTGCAATCACAAAATGCTAATTTTATGACCCACTGTATTTTCCTAAGTGGCACTTGGAAAGATCAAAGCTATTACAAAATGAACCTAACACAGCAGAGGTGCGAGCAGTTTATTATTCCGCTCGGAATGTAATATAGACAATCCCTCAAAACCTCACTGTGATGAACCATCCGCACCTAGGATAAGTGTAGACGGACATGCCCGCACACACGCACACAGGATTCGAAGTGTTACTGTCCCTAATTAAGTTTGTTCTGGTTGAGAACACCTTTCCACTGTAATACCTGCTCCTGCCCTCTCATATTCACTGGGGTCTGATAATCTATACATATGTCTATTTATTCCATAAATTGAGATATAAAGTGTAGTTTATCTCTTTTCAGAATTGGATTACTTGTACATGGCCATGGCGGTAAATCTTCAGTCTCTGTCCTTTATCAGATAATGTCAATGCAAATGTGTTAGCATTAAGCTGTACAAATTTAAAAGAGAAAAAATGCTATAACTGTCTTACATATTATCAGAAGTGACAACGATAAACAAATTAATATTTTTATTTTCATTGTCTCGCACTTATTAATTTATTTATTATTCTGAATTGTGTTATGTTTTTAATATTATGCGTAATTAGTTATTTGTTTTTTCTTTTTAATTTTGTATGTTTTAAAGGATTACAATTTATTATTTTGTAATTTATATTTTGTGATATAATACTGAGTAATACAATTAATTTTGTAATTGGTTTACTATTTAGACAAAAAATAATTAAAATGGGGCAAACATTATTATTATTATCTTTTTTACACAAATATTTTTAACGTCAGGACAGGTTAGCATCTCAGAAATGTATGGGTTACACAGTAACTTTTCATTTCCATGTTGGTGATAAAGAACATCAAAACATTAAAAAATATCTATGAGTCACATCAAATATTTGTCACAAATTTTCCTTATTGTGAGCAAAAGGTTGACACAAACAATTAAAAGTTAAAGTTAAAATAGGAAATAAAACAACACATACATTTTGTTTTGAGAGTAAGAAATGTTGTCTGCTGTTGTACATGTATATATATTTTTGTCCTGGTCCATTTTGTAGCATGTACCATTCAGCTGTGGCCTGTTCAAAGTCCCGAGTGCAATGAGTGCCTGCTCTTTTATGTACGCTACCTCCTCGCTGTGAGGGGGTCCCAGAGTTAGGAAACTCACTTAGACTCATCTATAGTCCAACTGAACACTTTATAGCCAGATCACGCTGCCCCCAAACCCAGCTACAGAATATGTAACACAACTGTTTGTTTGTTTGTTTGTTCTGTCTGTATTTAAGTCATTATCTTACACACACGTGCATTATTAACCAGACTGAATAGAAGTACAGTGAAAAGACAGAAAAAACAAAACACTAATTTACAAAAAACATTTACATTTTTACATTTACATTTAAAAACATTTTGCTTTGTGTGTTTAATAATAAAAAGTAATATCAGAAAGTCAGAAATTTTCTCTGACAAAAATCTGAGAAAGAAAAAGGAAAGAGAGTGAGAAAACCTGTATAATAAAGGCAACATTTTCAAACATGGTTGCCATGTTTACAAGTGCCAGAGGGCAAAGTAAGACCTTTATTTCCCTCCTGCTAATTGTTTGATTTTTGTGCCACTTGAGAGTCAAGCATTGTGGTGAGGGAGCGACACAAAGAGCGAAAAGAAAAAGTGAGAACGAGAGAGAGAGCAAATTTGCGGAGATCACACATTGCCCCTTCTTCATTTGTCTGTAACATGATGTTAGCTTGAGGCATGTTTTTCTCTGGAGCTTTGCAGAAATACCAAGCGGAGATATCCCCTGTCGCTCGTCTCTCAGCTTGCAACATATACACACACACGCACACACCCTTGCTGTGCCACAAGCGCTTTGTTCTGATAGCTACACAAACTTGCGATGTTACAATGCAACCGTAGCAATAGTGAACAGTGGTATGAAGTGGCGGTTTTGGTTCATTTCATTAAGAGTGCTCAAGATGGACTCTCGCACACAGATGCATATTGGGTAGATGGAGGAGCTGGGTGCACGGCGTGATCTTTAAAACTTAACGCCATCTCCCCATGACACGGAGGCTGTCATCGGTCTGTTTCCGTGGAGATATTGTTGTCTCCTCCTGTGTTGATCCTGGTTCTTGCTACGGCAGGAGGTTGCCTCTTAAAGTTCCAGTTAGAGAGTTACCATGCAAGAGACAACACATTTGAGACGATCCACACAGCTGGACGGAGAGACAGGCACACCAGGAAAAAATAAAGCACCAGGGAAAATCCTGAGTATGAAACAAGACATCGCTCCTTGATAAAAGAAGGCCCGAGTCTTAGCCACCTTGGCCTTATCATCTCGCCTTTATTATCATGCAAATAAACGTTAATCAAAAGACAAGGAGATTTCATTTTTTTAAAGCTGTTTTTGTTCACGCCTGCCTTTCGAACCCAGGACAATGCTGGGAACAAAAAGTGAGCGTTGTTAGGCAGCAGTGGGTCGAAGAAAATCTGAGCTGTTTCTCTTGTGACGGGCCTGCAAGAGACCCTCGCTACGGGGGCAAAGCTTCATCATCAAAGTTCACCTCCAGACTTAAGCACTCTCTCTTTAAATTAACCTGATGGGAGGGGGTGCTAATAAAATCAGACAGTCTCTGTCTGAGGTCTCGGACAAACGGGACCTACAATAGATATACATTTTTAACTTTTTAGACCTATTAAACACCATAAGAAAAGGAAGATTAATTAATGGTTCATTCGCAATAAAGCAGCAAACAAATCGCAAATGCACAACATTAGAATATTGCACACTATAACATCAAAATATTTTTTGAGAAAAGCAGTTAGGCAGTTAACACAGGGCAGCTAATTACAGTGTAGCAATAAATTAAATTATAAATTATGAAACAGCCTCTGAAATGATTTGAATGTTATTTACATTATGACAGCATTTTAGTTGAACATATAAACGTACCATGCATTAAATACTCATAAAACTAAAAAGGCCACACACATTCATGCAATACAAAAAATATTTGGTTTGAATCCTTTATAAATCTTTTTGTGAATTGGACAATTTAACGAAATATGACAATTCACGTAATTGTTTTGTTTAATTCATAAATAATATAATAATAAAAGTCACACTTCTTAAAACTAATTTGATTTTTACTACCAGCTTGCTTAGTTGTCAAAGCTATATATTCAGTTCAGTATACTGTTTATTATTCTGCACACTGTTGTGCTATTCTGATACTGTAGTATATAATGTGGTGTTGCAGCCCTGCTAATACAGTTTGCTCCTTTATGATCAATTACATGGCTTTTCCTCATGTGTAAGTCACTTAGATTAAAGCTTTTGCTAAATGAGTAAATATCCATGCACATAAAAGCAGCCGTATAGTTTCAAGCTACACTGCAACTTGTTAAAAATCAATTTTTTGCTAGTTACTGGAGATATACTGTAACACTTAAGCTGAACTGTCACACTACTGACTAACTGTTCCCATAAAATTATGCTTAATTCAACTGGAAACAAAAAAACATTAGAGGACAGATGTAGGTAAATTATAACTAGAACTATTTTGTTTATCTGTGTTTTAGAAGCTGACATGTAGCCGTGGGTGCAATGCCACAGATGCCCCTACCAGTTTTGGTGCCTGGGTCCCGTCAGCTGCCAGCATGCCCCTAATCCTTTCTAATGGGGATTGTCTTTTTACTGCTAATTTAAACCCTCAAACCACAGGACTGCCTCAACCTAAAGGTGCTGAATCCCAGCAGCCCTCTGCTACACCAAAACCCCTTAACCTTACACTGGGCCCAAGCTCCACTCAGGCCTGGGGCCCTCAAATGCCTCTAACAACCACCTTTTTGTCATTCCACACACTGATTGTATTAATCTTATCTCCGTTTAATTACATTTTTCAGGACTCTTGCCGTCTGCCATCTTTGCTCGCAGTGGGAGTCACTGAGGGGCCCTCATTTCACATGCCATCTCATTTGGGTCCAAAAATCCCTGACACAAAGCACCCGACCTCACTGGAAAACAGGGGAAAAGTAATTTATTAAAAGCATTATGAAATTTTAAACTTTGTTGCATATTTACATGCAAAGTGATTAGTCACAGGAAATAGTGAAAAATTTAATGATTGGTCCCCAAATGATTGGTCTTATTTACTAAATCAAAATAACTTTTGATAACGTTGTAATAATGTCATGTTTTAAATACCATTTATTACATAAACTCTGCAGATCTGTTTCTTTAATGAAATTCTTATGTTAACCACCATCACTCTGTTAATGTGGTAATACAAGTTCAAGATTGATCTGTGATTTTTGACAGTTAAACGTTAAAAACAATCGGCCTTCCTTTTGTAAGTGAGACTACACTACACCCCCTCATGTTCGTTTATTTACAGTATAGTGTTTTGCATAAGTACAGCAGTGTGAACCTTCAAAAACCATTAACAAAATGGCGCTACAATCATTTGGTTCCAGTATCTGTATTTGAACTTGTTCTCAGTTACAATGATGCCTAGTAACAAGTTATTGTTCTTGTAGCTTAATTGGTAGAACATGACACTAGCAAAGCCAAAATTAGGGATTTGATTCCCCGGAAATATGTATACCCAGAATGCACTGTCACTTTAGCTAAGCACATCTACTACTGTTCCTGAATATAAACAATGTTTTGGCCAGAAGTCAGAGCAAATAATCACATGCACTTCTAACATAGAATCTGTGTACAGTAGAAGAAAAAAATGACATTGATAAACAAGGCAACGCTTGAGTGCTCTCGAGTCTTTCATTTTAAGACGCAGATTCTGTGCTGTGAGACAGGTGGGTTTAATTGCGTGATGTCTAATTTGGACCTGTTAGAGGGACGTGTATGTGTAAACTTGCGTGTACAAATTTATGTGTGTGTATGCAGTCCAGATTAACACGAGCAGAGTAACAGGTGTGCCTGTGATTTATGCTCAGTCTAATTAACCCATTCCACGAAGGAGAGAGTAGGGAAAAAATCATATGAATATCATGCAATCATACATAGTCTATTTTTCCCCCTCTTGTTCTTTTAGGCAAATAAACAATCTGAACTTACACGAACTACACACGAAAATTCCTTTGTGGATATTCCTTGGTGGAACGCTCCAAGGAAACACCATATATAATGGTCCGATTTGGGATGAGGGTGATGTCATCGGGTGATGTTAAAAAATAAAAAATTAAACAATCATTGATTACATCTATTTAAATATAACTGTGGTGCTACAAACTATTTCTTACTTCTCAAGCAGTATATGACATGGCATGCAAAAAAGTAACATGGCTAATGGCACAAGCACGAGATAGGGACATGGCACTAGACGAGGGCCTGCTTTCAAAGCTTCAAAGATCCTTTTGTGATATGAGAGGGAAAATTATCTTGTCAAGCTCTTCTTTAGTTTTGGTACAGTTGATGGATATTATGCTATTATATACACAAGTAGTTTATGTGCTTTTACGCATGTGATAAATGATTAATCAATGTTCTTCAGCCAACACAAACAGTAACAAAGGAAAATGCTAGAACAAAATATTTAAGTACAATCTGATCACTAAGAGAATATTTAAATCCTAAAAACAATATACAAAGCTATATACAGAAAACAAAAAATCATAGTCCTCTTTAATGTACAGTATGTGACTAAATCACTGAATTTTTTTCTCCTGGACAGAAATGGGTTTAATGAATGAGCAAGCAAATTTAGTCAACAAATAATCATGTGTTGAGCTGGGAAATCACTTTTACCTTCTTTAACACACGTTTCTGATTTTATTGCAAATGAGTCATCAGTGCACATTATTAAACAATATATTTTCTTATGTTGTCTTTTATTATGGCATTTTATTCTGATATCACAAAACCTCCTATTTTTCAACCTATTCCGACCACCTGTCATATATAGACCAGTCAGTCGGCAATGGCCTGCATTTCTCATTGAGCATTCTGTTTCAGATGGAAATCTGTGCTACATTACACAAGTAAAGCAGATTGGTAACTTAGTGTAATGTTGTATAATTGTTTGCTGTTCCCCAGATTTTTTACTCAGTAATTACAGTAATTTCACGTCTCATCTAGAGTTTCAGAAAATGTTTGAATTGTGCTCAGAAGTCTGCAATCAAAGTTCAGATACATTAACATGAAAACCTTTCAAATATTTCTCATCCCTTTCATCCAGGGCCAAACAATCCACATTTGTATAGCTCTGTGCTATTACTATATGCCCACAATTGTCTTGTTTGTGTCTGTTTTTATTTCTCTTATCTCTATTATTCTTAGAAAACTATTAATTAAAAATCTAATGCTGCTTGAGACCTGAAATTGTCTTTTTTCATTCTAATAGTTTTCTTCCTTCTCTGAATGGTGTTCTGGAAAACTCCAGTTTCATTGGAGGGTTTTGTGCTGAAGACGAGCCGCCATGCATGTGACAGTACAAGAGAGCTCCTATAATACCCCCCTTCAGCTGAAGATCACTGAAAAAAGGATTAACTAATTAAATTAACAAACCAAAGTACTTCATAATTGTTAATTATGTGCCTCCCCTAACTGCTGTAAGGCCACCAGTTTCCTTTGTGTGGAGAAAAGCTCATCTGTCCTAATTGACCTCTGGGGAGCGTTCAAGGGAGCAAACATCTTACGCAATCCCACAGCTTGTATAAACAAACTGACAATTCACTTTGGTGTGGTGTGACACCCTGTGTAACTGTGACACAAACTCAAATGACCCTGAATGTGCCTCTGGAGAATAGACCTCCCTGTCTCTCTCTCTTGTTCTCTTTCTCTCCCTCTTTATAGAGAAGTAGCCATAAGTGTAGAATTGATTTTATTTATTGCCATTTTTGTTCATCGTCAAAGATGTGATTCGGAAATCAATGAGTATTCAGTTTAATTATTGACAAGTCTAGCCACAATATCCTGTTTTTTAACTGAACCACTTTCATGTTTTTTTGCTTTAATGTCTTTTTTTAAAGGTGATATGCTTTTATGTTAAACTACTTATTTCATCTTAATATGGGAGACAACAGTGCAAGACAGTAGGTTGCTTTTCTTTTAAAGTGTAAGCGCTGTGGTACATAACATCATAACATTTCTCTGTTTGAACATCCCCACCAGCGCAACATAGCAACACAGGCTCATCCAATGGCATGAGTTTGGGGTGGGGCAATCTTTTCAGCTGATGTTTCTGCAGTTCGCTTTTGAGACACTAGTGGCTTAGAAATGACATGCTTTAACTAGATGCTTAACATACAGCTGTCTATGATAGCTTACAATGTTTAAAATTCAGCATTGTGTGTATTGATTAGGGTGTGTGATCTAGCTGTGGTGAAGTTTCCAATAATTTGCAGTCATGTAATGGTTTTGATAGTGATACAAAATCTCTCCTCCGTGAAAGAAAAGAAAGTTAAAATTATAATCTTTTTATCATTGAACAAAAGTGCTATCAAGGCAAAACAAAAGTGCTATCCAATTCCAGCTTGTTCCGACACAATTCAAGCCCCTGCTCTCAAATATATAAGCTTTCAAAGGTAACAAACTGCTTTTAATTTCAGTCATTGCATGAGCATGATAATTGCTGTCTGTGCAAATAGACTGCACAATAGGGGGAGGGGTCTGTCTAATTTAAGGGCTGACCATATCAAGCACCCTACTCCATCCAGTGACCCGTCTCGTCACCCCACCAGTGTTCCAAAACCATGTCACTTCTCAACATGTGGCCGATGCCATTACACATTTCTCAACTTCCAGAGAACAGAGGGGGAACTGACACACTCGGCCGTGGCACAGGCCCTTCCCTTCTTTTCCAAGTCATCAGTTAACCCATTCCGTCCAACCACAGCCTGGATCTCGGGCCATAATGACCTCCTCCACGGCCCATTCATCAGCTGGCAATTACAACATCTGTTGCCATTGCAAGGAGCCCACATAGATGCTTCTCTTCTTTACAGCGCCTCTGCACGGATCCCCTTAGATTATGTTTAAAACTATAAAGGGTGGACACACACACATTAGTTTTGTGAAGCCCAAAGCGATGGCCCCACAAAACAGACAGACATGTTGACAGCAAACACAAACATGACTAAACAAATGGTTCACGCCTACCTCTTTAGATTTCCATTCCAATGCACTTGGCTACTCTGAGAAAGTTCTCTATCTTCAATGAACAGAGAGGACCCTACCAGCTGCCATCAGCCTTCTGTACTACAAAGAGGAGCTTTCAGCGCTGAACAATGAGAAGCTCACCCTTTTATCCTCTTAAGTTGTGCTCTGGTGTATATTAACTCAAAAGGCAGATCAATCCCTGACAAACATCTTTAAAAAGGCTATTGGCCTTATTTGATTAACGACTTGTGCTGAGGTGCTTTCAGCCCGTACTTTGCATCTTAATATCTCAATGCTTGTCATATCATTACGGTGGAGTATTTTGATGTTGTGCATCTAAACAGCTCAACCTCTCCATCTCATCAACAAACTTGTCACGATCTTACCAAGCACATCTTTTACAGATGCACTAGATGCATTTTGGTGCTTTCAGTCTGTAGAGACAAGGTGTTTAAGCAGTTTCAGGTTGTTATATTTGCAGATAATGCCTTTGCGACCATCTTTTCAGTCTTGTGGATGGATGACAGTGTGAGACTGTGCCTCCCTTTCTCCCCGCCCTTTAGGAGCAGCGGATAGATGACATGTCATCACGAGCAAAGCCAGGAACACAATGCAAAGGTCAGGCTTCCTATTGATCCAGGGTCCCCTGATAGAAAACCTGCACATTACGGGCCCTCTCCTCACACACTGCGCCATAGAAATGACCCACAAACCCAGCCTTGTTGTCACCCCATTCAGCGGCGGCAATCAGCAGATTTACACTTAGATGTGTGGCAGAGAAATAAAATCCTTTGGAGTAGTGACCTTTATCGACGAATGGATTAAAATCCATAGCCATCTTTCTCTTTCCTTACACTACTACATATCACAAGTACAGTCAGCCCGGCTTTCTCTTCAATGCCAAATATTTTCTTTGGAAAGCTTTTCTTTCGCCCTTTTATCTCCTCTGGCTTTTGTGTGGCATGGCTAAAATGAAGCATTAGTATATTATTTAATAACACAACGAAAATGCATTCTACCCCTCTATGACAACAGAATGCTGTAGTCAGTCGTTCACAGATGTCTGAGAGATTTAACAGAGGCGCTTGGGAACACAGTCACAATTTATCATGAAACATCAATGTGCATAAATATTTGACATAAACAATTTTAACATAATTTTAACAATTTTACCGTAAACAGGCTTAAAGTAGATAATTTTGTTGTTCATGTTTACATTTTAGGTTGATTTTTTTTAGAATGGTAAGAAACACAAATCAGTAAATGTTTTAAAACACACATCTCCATAACATGAATGTTGTTTAGCTTTTCATATATACACTACCATTAAAAGCTTAGTATCACTTACTCATTCTTATATATTTTACTCATTTTAAAATAATAGTAAACCCATCAAAACCATTGGATAACACAAATGTAACATAGTAAATTATGTTGTGACTAAAAGCGTCCAAAATAAATGACTGTTATATGAATGTTATATTGAATGAATGTAACTTGTAACTTGTATGTTATATTTTAGTGTCTTCAATGTAGTTACCGTTTGCCTATAATTTCCAAAATTGTACGCTTGGCATTTTATCATCCAGCTCCTTAAGGTCGCAACCTGGGAAGCTCTTTAAATAGTTTTTTAGGAATTTCCATCTATGCTAGACTTTTATTGGCTGCTTTCTATTCAATATTTGGTTTAAGTATTAAATAAAAATTTAGTTTTCTAATAAAAGAAATAATATGTTGGCACAATTATATTTTTATATGCAAGGGTAATGTCAAACGTTGACACATACACCATCAATTTTTAAGATCATATAAAAAATAGCAAGTGATTCTAAACTTTTAACAGTAGTGTCATATGTGCCATATATATGTATATTTATGCATATATATATATTCTACATTTTAAGTCTTCAGAAAAAAGCAGATGTCTTTACTGTTATTAGTCCCATCTGTGTTTTCATGTTAAAAATAGCCATTTTAACATGAAACTTTACAGAAACTTGTTCACCTGCCGTGTTACTGCACCGATTTCAGGTCACGTCAAGGTATTCATACAGATTTATATATCTCTAAAATTGCACATACATAGAAACATTTTATAATTTAGATGCTGTCAGTTACTTAAAATTGTATGTCTATCTAAATGTATAAAAATATACATGTATACTTTTCTTACAAAACCCTTCAGATACAATTGAGATCATCTTGAAAATATGCATAAAAGAAAATGAACAGAACAAAAAATAGCAACTGGGGAATAATTCCCACAGTGCATGAAGATGTAACCATAGCTTCTTTAATGAAAAGACGTTTTGGTGGTGGTGCTTAAACTCTCTTTATCTCTGTGGAAGAAAACATAAGGGCCAAACTTTCCTTATTTTAGCTTTGAAGCCTTGTGGGAGATGGAGGTAAAAAAGGCTTGTGGAGAAAATAGCACAAATAAGTCAGTTATCTCTGCAGAGGACCGGTTTCAAACGCTGAGTCCTTCTTTATCTGTATCTCTGCATAGCACTTTGGCTAGATGCTGTGGCTATTAGGACCCTCTCGGAGATCTCATAAGGTACTTCTGCTGTCTGCATTGTTCTCCCATGTTATGAAACCAAATCTGGGCCACTGTTGCCACTGTCTGTGCCCTTGTGGTTTCAGTTTATTCTGGTTTCTCATAATAAATATATAAATACAATTACATTACATGGAAAAAATAGTTGGAAACAGTTGGAAAACCATGCTGGCAACATTATGTTTGAGGTAATGGCGCAGTCATTCAGACATCACTGATGGTTCTCTACCCCTTAATTCAGCAAATACCAGGAAAGAGTTGACCTGATAATAGAAAGACTGCCTGCAGAGCTCAGGCCATCAGAATTAAAGAGCATTACTTTCACAATTCAGCCATTTCCCCTCTCAACAAGGTAAGAGAGATTTCCTAATTTTCCACATTTTGTGATAATGTCCATTAAAGCAAATGTTTTAGGGCCACTTAACTTTTCAGTACCATTATTAAAGCACTCAAAGCAACTGCAACACTTTTAATCCTTGTTTTTGTTTAGTTTGATAAAATGTCTTTTACAGGAAACATTATCTGTATCCCTTAGCTGCAATACCACTAAATACAGGCTATGTACAGTATTGCATACAACCATAATGCAGTAAATGTCTGCATTAAACAGTGCAGAAAATAAGTATGCATTGAAAACCTGCATGACCTATTACATTTGCCAAATATCCAGTATGCAACAGAGCATAGTGTTCTCTATCCCACACTGCACTGCTCTTGACTTGACCTTCCAGTGTAATGAATTAACCATAAGTACTAATACTACCAAGACATCTTAACATAAAACTGGATTATAAACACTTGATAATGATAACTAGACACATCTCATTGATGGTCTTTGTCAAAAATACACTTGTGCATCAACAACACAGCATGCTATTGTTTAAAATGTCTAAAATGTGTAAATGTGTATTTTGCTTCACATGTTTTTTTTATAGTAGGCAGTCTACAGTATATACTGCACAGTATTCGGTAAGCAAGCAAGTATTTCACTCTTAACATATCTATAGTTTATCTCTGATGGCAGGTTTAAAACAATGGTGAAAGCACTGCGTCCCTAGGTTTTCAGGGGCTTTAAACATGAAGTAGTGACACATGTTTTGCCGATGAGCACAAGAGCTACATGCTCTATTCAGACAAATGGACGGGAAAGTACATGATGTTAAAAGACAGGGATAAAACAGCCCATAAAATATTAATCTGATATTTACTCACACACACATTGTCTCAAAGTGGCACTGGGAGGACACTTACATGTGATTGTCGTATGCCAAGGAAGTGTGTCTGTGTGTGTGTGTGTGTGTGTGTGTGTGTGTGTGTGTGTGTTTGTCAGGGGGTTTATTTAACGATAAATTGAGGACACATTTGTATCCTAAAGAGAGCACAACCTGACAAAGCTGAGCAAAACCTCCTTTTAGGGATGTCCTCATTTGTAAAAATGTTGCAAAATAAAGAAAATATATTTTTATGATAGGTATGGGGTTAGAGTGTGGGTTCAGATATATGGCTTATAACTAGATGTGTATTAAAACAATAGAAGTCTAGATAAGTAAATGTGTGTGTGTGCGTGAATAGATGATTGGTTGGGATGGGAATCATGGAGTAAAATTACGACCAGGCCAAGACCTTCTTTCTTTCTTAAATATTTTAGCTGGCAACAAGGTAAAGACGTCTTCCCTTCAGAAGTAGCTGTCTCTAGGGCACACTACATGGGCTGTTTGTTTGGCATAAGGTTTGCTGACAAGCTTTAGATTTTAGACTGGAAGGGGATTGAATTTGTTTGTTTTTGTGTACCCTTGTTGGATTGTATCTGTGGTTAAATAATTGATTTGATTTTTTAGTGCTTTGTTTTTAAAAACTATTATCTAAATCACAACTTGCGCAAACAAATAAATAATAATATCTCGCCCTTCTTCTTATTATAATACCTTTTCATCTAACTTTTCTTTCTTTTGCTGTACTCTCTTTCTGCTCCAAATTTCAGCCTCTCTTACCTAATTCTGCAACATATTTCTTTGCCACAGGAGGTGGTTATGACAAATTAGAAGTCTACAAATGTTCTGATGGTGTAAAGACTCCAGCTGTCACCAGGGAGATGGTGATCAGGTTTCCAAGCCGCATGGTCTCCTGGCGCCACGAAGAGTTCCATATGGTCATCCAAATGCTGCGACTAAATACACACGCACACAAACGTATATATGCATGCATGCACATTCGCATAAACACACAGATATGCACACACTTTCCTCCTCAGTGCAGCAAATTTACTAAATCAAGTCATTTTGTTTCTCAGTAATACCTCTTTATGTAAACTCACAGTTTTGGTACTGAGGAAATTAGCTTTGGTCTCTTTTAGGATACAATAACTCAAAATGAAGAGGGGGTAATAAAGCAACAAGCCACTTAAGACAGCAATTTAAAGTAATTTTATCACATTTAAGGGGTGCGCTACCTAAAACCCATTTAACTGTAAAATCAGTAGTGTAATGCACAGCCTTGCTTTGATAAAACAGAGGAAATGCTTTTGTGAAGACAACACGTCCTGTGGTGTGACACGCCAAACTCCATCTAAACTATTTCAAACAGCATTTTGCTAATTCTTTTATAATAATCATGCACGCAGCTTTTATAAACAATTAATTGAGAGACTACATGAACTGTTTATACTTTAAATTTGTCATTTGAAATCCATTGAAAATGAACCAATAAAGGCTGATGCAAAATTTTACTGATGCAAAATTAAGCAGTTACACTTTGCTTTATACAAATGTATCACAATGTTATTAACTTTTGTTATTATATTTACATTTTTTTAGCAACTTGCCATATATGGAATGTGCGGTCACAGGTGTGGTCATTAGCATTTAAAAACAGTTTCAAATACACATCATCCAATACAAATTTAGAGGCAGAACTATTTATTTCCTAATTAACATACTTTTAAAAATTAAACATTTGCTTTTGAATTCCAAGATTCATATTTTGTTTGCGCTTTCCTGTAGCTCAGTGGTTAGAGCATGGTGTTAACAATGCCAAGGTCATGGGTCTGATCCCAGGGATTGCACATACTCAAAAACAATGTATAGTATAATGCAATGTGAGTTACTTTGGATTAAAGCATCTGCCAAATGCATAAAAAAGTACAGTACATTTCTTAAAGCTGTATTCTTGGCATGGCCACAGTCAAGCCTTGAGTTAGCCTGTCTCATCCACTGTCATTGTGTCCTTCATTTAAGTTCTTTTGCATGTAAAAAGGGAGCAGCTACTGTAATTGCCTGCATCGCTGCAATAATGGAAGGTTGTGTGTAATTACAGTTCCGTTGTAGCCCTAAGCCATGTCTGGCCCATGCCGGCCTATTTGAAGGGATTAGCCGCCATCAGCATGGAGACAGACACAGTCACACGACCCCCTGTGCATCAGGACAACAACCTTGCGCTGTTTAAGCTAATATCAGACAGAAAAAGAAGTAACAATAGAGATATGAGATGGAAAGAGAGCAAAGAAGACAAGAACAATAAAGGAGACTATATCTTATGTAAGGGAAATTAAAAATGAATTGCATTCTGGGTAGAAATATTAATATCTTTTAATTTATTAATATCTATTAATATTTTTTTCCTGAGTTGACATGCTTCCTGTAAAAGGTAAAAAAAGGAAGTTGTGGGTCAGCATTTGGAAGGGCTTGTGCATTTTATTTGTCATTGCCAATAGTAGCTTTAGTTTACACACAGCAATGCATACCTATGTGCTATTGCTAGTCAGTGGCAAGTCATATTTATATTTTGGGGGAGAGACATTGTCAAGAGATTTGATAACAACCACCAACAACAATATTTAAAACACTAAAATTTGCTCTTACGAAAAACTTGCTATTTAAAAACGTACATTTACGCATTTGGCAGCCACATCCAAAGCGACTTACATTATACATTGTTTCTGATCTATACATTGCAATCCCTGGGATCAAACCCATGACCTTGGTGCTGTTAACGGCATGCTCTAACCACTGAGCTACAGGAAAGCTAAAAAGCTGTGCTACATGTTCTGTTAAGTTAGCAGCTAGTTGGTTAATACCAAACTCTGGGGTGCAGAGTGCATATTTAGTGGCAAAAGATGGCAATTAAACATAAAAAACACATTTTCTGCACTTTACAGAATAATTTTACATTTATACAGAAATGCATCATTCAGTAGATGTTAGCACTGGACATGCTAAATTCTTAGCAAATGATGAAAGCTGCAGGTCAATATAGCAGAACTTTAAAATGTCAGAGTGTTACAGGGTTGAGCTCTAGAGGACTATAATTAAACAGTGCTTGGTGCTGATGTCATTACCCCAGCATGAAGGTGGACAGTGGCCATGCCAAGGCACCTGTTGTTGTGAAGAGAGGCATCTGATATCATTACCCACCCAGCCGGATTGCCACACTCTCCTGCTGTGGTGAGAACTGTACCAAACCCAAATCCCAATGCAAAGCTCCAACACTTACCCTGCCAGGGGAACACATGGTAATCTGGGTAGATTTTATTTTGGAGCGAACACTTATTAATATAATTATATACATTGAGGAAGAACATGCTGCAGGATGAGCTCACTTTTGGCCAAGAAAGAAAGGTTGTCAGAAAGATAACTGCTCATGGTAGGAAGCGAATAACTAAAGACTATTCACAGGGACAGTGATCACTGGGATATCATTACGGAGCAGTTAACTGTAGAAATTTTGATGCTACCAATTAACTTAAAAGTGTCCTTGTTACAGGGTAATTATACATTTTAATAAGTACAAAGTAATAATAAGTAATAAGTACTAATATTAATGTTCTTACAATATGGTTATGATTAGGGTTTGGTTTAGGGTTTGTTGCATGTAATTATGTATAATTTAGCTACTGTTAATACTGTAGTAAGTACATGTAACGTGTAACAAATGCACTGTAAAATAAAGTGTTAGCACATTTTTAGTGTAGCTTTGGATCAGAAGGCCCTGCGTTCCTCTGGGAACTAAATTTTCTTCTAAACAAATAAACAAAAAAATAAGTGTAGTGCTGTGTTTTTGATTAGATGCATTCATAAATGTAGGTGTTTCTAAAATAATTGAATGCCAGGCCCAATGAGTATGTTATAGAAGACTTTAGTGGGCCCCCTCGTCACAAGGCCCTTTCCAGTTGTGCCCCCAGACAACAGCCCTGGCAACAACACAAACTTGTCATTATGTCTAATGTTTTAATATGACAAACTGAGCTAAAGGCAATGAACCAATTATCATAGCTTCACAAATGCTGAATTGTTGTGGATAAATATAGTGGTGTGGTGTGTAGTGGATTAAGGTCTGGGCTAGTAACCACAAAGTCTGCGAGGCATAATGTTTTTTTCCCCTTAAACTAATTAATTTCCCAAGTGCATAAACCAAATATACTAGTAAGGACATCACTAATTTGATTTGTCATTTGCTTTTAATCATGTAACAAGTGTGAAAGAACTTATCTCCGCCCAAACATAGTCTACAGTGATACAGACCCACTTAGTCCAGTAAGTTCTATTGGTACTATTAGTTTATGTTAGCTACTTGATTAGAGTAATGCAACACTTTCACTTTTAATAATTCTTAATATGCTACAGGTTTCTATACAAACATAATAAAATGCAACTACACTGGGACAAAGTTTACGGACAGAAGATTTTTTCTTCTTCTGCCAGCACACACAATAAAGGAAAGTCATGCGATCAACTACTAGCTAACACTGACACAGTTGTCCCAATTCACTAGTCAGTGAACTGTTGTAAATAAAGTACATGTGACGAAAACACATTGTCAAAGTTTGTTACATAAATTATGAGCACAGATCATGAAGGTGTCACATAGTAGAATAAACTGCATCTTAAAGGCTAAATGTTAAAGCATAATGACTGCAATAAAAGTAAATATGCTTCCCTCCTGTTTTAATACAATCCACAGACTGGCATCATTCTAGCCTATATCAGCACTTCCCTGCAATGTTTGTGGTGAATGTGACCAATATCGTAATTTTGTTATGGCCCTTCACCACAAAATCTTGTCCACCATATAATTTAAAGTAAAACATAAAAATTCTATAAATGAATATAACAGCTTGTCTATTACCTGCTCATTTAATTAGCTATGTGCACATATCATATGTGCTAATTAAATATTATATACATAATATGATTTTTTAAATGCAATATCCTCCCCGGGTACACCCCTCTGATAAGACAATCTCTTTGATAGTATTAATTCCATAAAATTCATTTCCAAACATCTGTGTGAGAAATATCTCACTGTGCCCTTCATTTTATACCTGTTTCTTTTTTTTAACAGCAGTCTGGAAAATCATTAAATAAGTGTCATAACTCAAAGTTGGTATCAATTACTGAAGTTGCTATTGTGTCTCTTGTGCTCTAATCGGTCTCGAGGGATGGCTTTCTAATGAGTGTGTTGTCTTCTTAGAGGCTAAATCACTTTGACTATTACATCTGTCAGAAAGCACAGCTCTATCTCTCATGGAGACCCCCCACACCCACCCAAACACGACTCTTACTGGGTCAATCTGCCAACCCCATCCCATGCGAAGTATTAAAGATTAATATTTCTCCCTTAGCATAAACAAAACCGCTCCACTTCATTTGATAGGGAAATGCTCGCTCTAATATCACAGTAATTGCACAAGATAAACTTTGGAGCTTTTAAGCTCATAAAAGATAAACACTTTGTATTTCAATAAACCGTTTGAAGTAACATGTATGTTTGTAATTTGCAAGAGCATCAAACAACAGCAACCAAACTACCTCCATTAGGAATTTAAAAGTTGTTGTCTGAAGTTTCTTTATGCTGATTGGTCAGTCCAAGCTTCCACTGGGGCAAGTCTGGCTGGTCATGGTCTTAACATGTTACTGCCTGACAGCTTGAAAAATTGGTGTAAGTGCTGTAACTGAAATGGAAATAGGATGAACCCTAGAGACAACAGACAAGAGGGAAATATCATAATCTGCTTTCAACCACTCCATTGACCCAGAGGTAGAAGCTGGTGTGCTCACGTGGTACTATAGCACACACTGGACACACATTTTCATGGATACATCTGGACTACATTGTGATGTTTCTTGGTGGTGCACCAGCAGTAGATCACGGGTGAGAACCAGGGCAGCACGCACCATATTGGGAACGCTCCATCACTCTGCTCCTTGGCTTTGACAGGCCTGATACTGGAATGCAGGCAGAGGCATGCTGGGAAGGTATTCAATATCAGCCTAATGTAATACTCAACCACATCACCTGTCTGACTGCATTCTCCTGACAGACAGATACACACAGATACACACAGGCATGCATATCCAAAGCCAGGTCAAGAAACCCATTGCACAGTCTTTGTGACAATGGAACAACATGGTGATTAGAAGTAAGGTGTGTAACTATCTGTTAAAATACTTTCTCCTATTCTAGTTTAGCATGCAGAGACATCTATAAATAAGCAATTTGTAGGTTGATTCACCAAAAAAGAGTAAACAAAGTGTTTCTATTTGTTTGAGTAGCCCAGCAACATTGGCTCAACCAATGAT
Source organism: Botia almorhae (assembly GCA_036877575.1). Classification (NCBI taxonomy): domain Eukaryota; kingdom Metazoa; phylum Chordata; class Actinopteri; order Cypriniformes; family Botiidae; genus Botia; species Botia almorhae. The sequence goes on along the minus strand of JAZGTJ010002371.1, from coordinate 18,578 downwards.
GTAAGTTTGGGGCAGAACTATCTGTTTGTATAGCCAACAGCAGATGAGGGGAAGTGTTTGACAAATAAATCAAAAGTTTTGCAGCTTCATTTGGTAAAGTAAAAATGCAAAAGTGATATCTATTTAATATATGTTTCTATTTTCAATGTGTATGACTCATTATTCCAAATTACAAAAAAATTGTCTTCATAATGTTTTGTCACTATGGAATAACCTGCCCTCTTTACCTCCTTCCTCCCCTCCAACCACCTAGCTCTACTCAGGTATATAATGCCATTTGATCATGATCCAATCAATTATCAAAGGATAAAATCAATTTCTGTCCTTCATTGTTTTTTATTGAATATCCCACCTCACATTAAATATGGGGGAAAATGGACTGCGAACAGCAATTTACATTGACATTAAACTCTGATATAGGTCCATCTGATTATTCCACATAGCCAAACATCCTCTAAAGTTACAACTCAAGAGAAAGTCTGTGGACGTCATTCATTGTGCAGCAGGGTGAAGGCGCTCGCGCATGTATGTCCCTGATGCATCCCGTCCTCTCTGCGTCATCAGTCTCTGCCGCACACGGAAAGGTCATGTCTTTTTCCTCATCATTTACCCGTAATGCAGCCAGAGTGCTGGAGAGGTCAGATGTTATGCGGGCAGGATTGGTGGGCAGAGAAGCTTGCTGCCGGTAATCAGCATCATTCATTAGTGTCATGTCTAATGACCCATTTACTCCATACAGCAGAAAGACCAGCCCGGGAGATTTTTACCACGTCCCCAAAGGTCTCAGCTAATGGGCACCTGGGAACAGAAGTGCTGGGAAAGGTATTGTTTTTGTGCACCGGCAATTCAACCTGCACAAACATCGCAACTGTGCGATCCAGTTCTCAGGACACACGCACAGTGGTCGTCTGGTTGTGGATTTCCTCTGGTGTCACTGTTACCATGCACGTTTATGACGGGACGGAATGAGATTGCTCACAGCGAATAATAGTCATAGGGTCAAGTATTGATTTAATTTGGAGAGCTTCCCTGAGGGAAGGCTTGCTTTATTATCACAATGTAATAAAATCATTACATACATGGGTTTGACAACCATACTGCACCGCTGATGGGTATCACGCTAAGCCAATGAAGGCTTAATAATGGATTATCAATGATTTTTATGACATGTCATAGATCAGTGTATGATGTTAAAACAGTCACCCTACCACAATTCAAAGTACAAGTGTACGAATTAAATACATGTATACCAACTACACTCGGATAAACCAACAGTGAGAAAGCACTCTCTTAAAGACAAAGCTGCATTAGAGGAAAGTTATATTGAAGTAACCTTTATGTAAGCACTGATATTTCATGTGCACTACATTACCTCCACATGTAACCTGCTTGTTAACGCAGTCTCACCAAAACCTCCTCTATCAGGTAGCGTCTATTAGCTTCAGCACAGTATCAGTCAAGCACACTCTAAAAAGGACAAAAAGAAATATCCATCTAAACATAACCTTTCCAGCTTTGAAATTTATGATAAAAGCCATTAGACCCGAGCGAAGTATTGCTTGAGCAAGGGCTATAAGTTCAACACAGAAGATAAGAAGTTATTCAAAGCTTTTGTCCTTCTGCTTTAGGAAGTGAAGACTTTAGCAGACCACATGGGCACCGTAAAGTCTTTGGTATTTTGGTGTCTTTGTGAATAAAAGGTAAATATATTATATAAGTTTAATGTTGACATACTTTGAGTTGAGTCTTTGTGTCATGTGCTTTTATATTATGTTAAACATATTTGCCAAAACGACTTAATTTTAGAATGTGTTACATTTTAGCACTGTTAAGAAATAATATGTCATTTCTAACTTTTTTTTTGCTTGGTAACATCCATGAGTAATAGTTGAAAAAAAACTATGAAAGCAATTAATTCTCTCTCATATTGTTCCATAAATATATAGCATATCCAATACCTATTTGTTACAATAGCAGTGACATATACAATTTACATATTGTACAATTTCTACAAACAAGGTGAATCTAAAGCATACTACCTAACATTACTTTTTGATCTTGGTTAAGTGCAAGTGTTCTGTCTAGTTAATCTTGTTTTATTTATTTTAATTCGTTTAGAGCTCTACTATATGACCAGTTCATTGTGGGATGATACCATGATAAGCAATACACTCATATTACTGGTTCATTTGGCAGAAATGTCCATTTAAGCTACAGTGTTAGTTAGGCCCTAAACTTTATGCTTTTACATATTTGACAGCTTAACAGGAGAAAAGAATTACTGTGAAGTAATATTTATGAAATGTGTATAAATGAATGCTTTTGTGTTCTCATGAGGTTGTCACTGGTGACCGGTTTTACAGGTGACAAAGCAATGTTATTAATCATTCTGTACTCTCCAAAATGCCATTTAATCCACTTGTACTACATGTTTTGCACTCAGGCGTGGTACAAAGCAACCGTTATAAACTTTAACTAAATGTATTTCAGTGACTCACGGTACTGTGAGAACTTTCCTTATTGACCATCTTATGCAGTAATGAATGGTAATGCTTAACTATGAAGACATTACAAGTTAAGAACTGGAAGTTTAAACCATCATCCCTTTGCAAACACGCAAAGCATAATTGGTATTTTTGCATCTTGTGAGACATACAGTAGAACATTGAATTTGTCTGGCCCCAAAGGGGAGGATTTGCCGTAGTGAATAGGTCTTAAAAGTGACCAATCAAAGCAGTGAAGACATCAGCCACTGTCTTGCCTCCAGAGTCTCAAAAGTCAACTTAACATCAAGTGTGTAGAAAGAGCTCGTCTCACGCGACTGCATTTTCAGCATGTGAATGTGCTGTTTTTATGACACAAGTTTTACCGCCAAGAATTTAATTAACTTTACACAAGATGGCTTTCAAAAGATGTAGTCTTGTACCACATTTAAAACAAGTATCTTAACGAGCATTTCAACAATGTTGTGACAAAACAACCAAACACATTTATAGCAGAAAGGGTTACACAAGAACTTTAAGAGTTCTGGTTTTAATTCTGGATTGGATGGGGTTAATATACAACAATACTTAGACAACTTAAATCAATATTGTAAACGTTGCTTTGCGGTAGATAAGATGTTCTGGGTGGTTTAAGGTATTTTATGCATTTGCTAGACTGTTGTGGGTGCTTGATAGCTGGTTGCTTTTTTGTTTTATCATCTGCCAGGCTAAAATTCTCATCACTTCACACAGCAATACACACTATATATTTAAGAATATTAAACAGAGAGTAATGGCTATTTAGGCAAGTCTACATTTACATTTTGTTATTGAAATATTTTTACATTCAGGCAAATAAGATGAGGTGAACAAATATGTGTAGAGGTATATTTTGACTTATTTAACCAATTTATAGTAATGACAGCATTTCAGAAAATGAGAGCTCTGGTAATTTACACTTAAGTATATTACAGTGGCATCATTTGAATAATGTTGCATTTTCATTTAGGTTTTATGCTGTTGCACGAAACGTGACAATTGCTCTATCATCAAGTTGATTTGATGATGGGAAATTCAGGAAATATACTGAGTGTGATATACTGAGCTTTATAGCAATTTACATTGTTTATGACCAATTGTATCACAAAAACCTATTTTTGAAATGTTTTAAAAAGCTTATTTCCTCCTGAATTAGATCACCCATAGGTTAGGTTCACTGATGTTGCCAACACTGCCATGATAAATATATCAATAGCACAGTTTCCTATGAATATATGATTCTGAAGCGTGACACATTCATTGTCCTTTCATTTTTTTGAAATTGAATCGGACACTTCTGTCTTTATAAAATCTCAGAGCAAGTTGTCATACAGAGCTCCGGGCCGACTGATTTTTAGGCAATGTATGTAACTCTAATTTATCATCCTCTGCCACAGGCGTTCCATTCCCAGACCGGGAGAATTTCAAAAGCCATTGAACAAAAAGAGGACTACGAGAACTTTGTCCACTCAGTCAATCAGACGGCCACCCTGCTGTGTCCAAATGCAGAGATGTTGTTTTCTCTGTAGCCTTCAAACAAGTGTCTTTTTCCTTTATCCATGTAAATAAACTCTCACACTTTGCATTTTGTTTGCTTGTGTCATTACTGCAGTTGATATTTTGCCTGTGGTCCTGATCAGTGTGGGACCCAAAGAGAACTTCAAAGGTTATAACTGAGATAGTGTGTGCAGCTGCTCGGTGTGTATGTGTGTGTGTTGCGAAGTGGGGGTGCTGGCGTCTGTTTGAGGAACAGACAGCGCTCAGCTGTCCAGCTTAATAAAGCTACAGGGGAATGGGGGGTTTAAACCAAGAGACATCTTCAGACACACTATATCAAAGCCACAGACACTTGCTAATAAAATGCAATGCTGTTGATACCCATCCCACTCCTATTTATCTCGTTCATTGCAGTCTTGGTGTAATTCTAACAACCATCCTGTATCACATAGCTTTCACCTTCTTTTGGCCCCCAAGCATACCACAAACTCATAAACACCACTAACTCCAGGGCATAGTTGTCCAACCCCTTTGTGGGGTTATGGGATAGCATTTCAAGGAAAAATCCACTATGTATTACCACTGTTGACCTCTAGAGTGCGTTTGAGAGCAACATATTAGTTGAAGTCTGGAAAGGTCCCTCATACAAGTTTTTAGGGTGGAAAATTAATAAAATAAAATGCAGCGCACACACGCACAAACACACACACATACATATATACATGTTTTGGGTTAATAACCTACCAAGCACCACTGTATTTATTATTGTAAGTCATTGAATGGACATGGTATCTACTTTTTCCAATGCAGCTGAAATAACATGTTTGGCATAACACCTATTTGTCAGACATCAGAATAATTTCTCAATGACCATTTCCAGTACACAGATCACACAGCGATGTTAGAGAAGATGTATTGCAGGTTAATGCTCTGAGTTAGATTAATCTAGCAAAGGGCATTACTTGTCTGTTCTAATCACATTAGCCGGCCATTACTCATGTGTCCATTAATTCATTACTTCATTTGTCTTCATGAATATTTTACAATGTCTTGACGTCTTTATGGACTGCTTGTTCTGCTGTGCGATTGAAAAAAGAGTACTGTCCCTCAATAGCCACATGCTTGTTATCAAGCGGTAATTTGCCTCTTAAATTTGTGGGTTGTTAAAGTCATGTGGATCTAACAGCTTCTTTCTTAATTCAGTGTTGGTGTTAGCCAAAATCCATCATTTTTATTTCAAGCAAAAATGTTCTTTTGCCCATTTCCCTATTGGTTAAGAGGGCATGGTCTTATTGAAAAGAGCATTTTTTCGCTGTTGGTAGGATGGAAAGATGAGGATTTAGCATTATCTTTGTCTGACACATTTGATTGGTTCCAACACCATCTTCTTTGCAAAAATAATCAGACCGCCTCTGTGACCATCATCTGTTCTACTGTTTATTTAGGGCTATACAGGAAGCTTTCTGGCTAACTAGCATTGCAGAACCACAAAGCCATAAACACTCACCAGGGTAGCAAAAACCATAGGACACAACAACATGGTGACCATATTTGCATACCACTGGCCAATCTTTTTGTGGCCAGATAAAAGAGGGGTTTGACCACCTGAGGTTCATGTGTTTTCATGCGTGGCTTCATGGGATCTTCAGACTTATAGTGGCCTGTAGTATCTTCTACCACAACTATGGTTTTATGGATTATAGCTAGCAGCATGTACAAGATTCATGCCAGATCCTGGAATTATGACACAACCCTGAAAAGATGCGTCCAGGAGTCTGATGCTCATATCTTCCTCAGACCAATTAAATAACTAACATAACCAGCAAGACTTCTTGGTCAATTAGTCACACCATTTAGGTTTAGCAGGTGAGCAGAAAGGTTATGCACCAGACAGCTTTAACCACTATAAGCCAGTCTAACATGGACTTTTTAGCATGGAACGCCTTACATTTTTTCATAAATGAGTCACCATTGCAGTGGACTGACCCTAAAACTGTAACCAAACTCAAATCAGCTATGCTCAGAAGTCAGGAGCCATAGAAGGACCAATTTCGGCCAATTGAGCCCCTGGACCTCCTCCAGTGTGCGAGAACGGAAACGCAAATGACAAAGTAGGCCTGAACTGGCCTGGTGAGTGTTGCAGGATTGGTTTTAGAAAAGCAGACTCTAATCACCAGTGCTTTGCTTGCTAACCATTGTCCTTCACAATGCCGCGGCCTTTCAGGACTGGAGATGGTCGTCAGGGTGACCTATGTACCTGCTGTGGTTTTTAGAAATCCAGACATTTTGCATCAGGGACTACGCCCCCTCTCTCCCATTACAAATAGCCCCCTGAAGATTATCTTGAGTTCATATCACCAATTCAAATTGCTGGATAATCAGCATCAGATAAAACAGTGTTCATGTCGCTTGTTCTCTCACCGCATCATCTCAAATGGGTTCTTTGTCGATCACAATGAAATGGCCTTATATTGTGTCTTTCTACTCCACAGTCATTATCTCTCTTCATATTCCTCTTTCCAATAAAATATGCAATTTGATAACAAAGAATGTGCATGTACGAGTGTGTTTATCTGCTTCCTTTCTTCCTCTTTCGTTGTATTAATGAAACACTATCGCAACCGGGAAGCTGGTTCCCGGTTTTTTCTTTTTCTCTTTGTCTGCCTACTTTTATTAAAACATTTGTACAAGGCATTTGATATCAGAACACATTGAAACATATTTGTTTTTTGTTTTAGAAAAATACACAAAATCTTGATGCGCCATAACTGAATTTAAAGAAAATAAGACAATGCAAGCTTCAGTGGATCCCACATCAGCAAACCAACCATACCAGTTACCATACTTAGCTATACATTTCTTCTAGGCCCCACAAGACTTATAATTTTACTAAACTGACAGAATGCATAGCCAATATCAAAACTTGGATGACTAGCAACTGCCTACTATTAAATTCAGATAAAACAGAAGTTTGACTTGTTGGGCAAAAACCCTCCACACGGAGCAACATAGAACACTGCCTTATTCTGGATATAAGACCATATAAGCCCAGTTTTGTCAACTCTACACTGGCTGCCTATCAAGCACCGTATAAATTTTAAAATCTTGCTTATTACTTACAATGCCCTGAATGGTTTAGCTCCACAATACTTAAGTGAGCTCTTCTCTTATTATAGTCCTTCAAGTTCACTGCGATCGGAAGGTTCTGGCCAACTGTTAGTACCCAGAATTTCTCAAATATAGTTGGAACCATCAGTTTTACATCTATAATTAACTATGAATCATCACAATAAACTCTGTTCATATCTAAAACAGTTACAAATTGCAGCTTTAACGTACCAGAGAATAACTGGCCTGGCGTCTTCCAAGGTTTTTTTCTCCATCTATACATCATTGGAGTTTTGGTTCCTTGCCACAGTCGCCCTGTTGGCTTGCTTGATGGGAGACTGCTGACGTCTGACTTAGACTAGGGTTTTGTAAATTATAAATGTCCAATATTTTACTGTATATATTTTATGTTTGTATGTATGTATGCTGCTTTTACATGTTGTGTAGTTCATGGTACTATTGCAAATCCCTTATAGCACTGTCCCATGATGTAGCCTATTAAATACCTTCCTTATGTAAGCTGGAATGGAAGTATTTTGCTTAAAATTTATAATTTATGAAAGCTGGAATGCATGTAGTTTGCTCAACAATTTTGTGGCTTTATCGGTTCAGTCAGCTCTTTGTACATAAACATACTATAGGCCTACTATAGTATTAGTCTTATCCCACACATATTATTTGCAATAATACTATTAACATGTCAGACATTTGTTCTGTGTTTTACTACTATTCTTTGTTTTTCATGTAAAGCTGCTTTGAAGCAATGTAACATTGTAAAAAGCGCTATATAAATAAAATTTAATTGAATTGAACCAGTCCCAACTGTAGACCAAACATGCACAATATGCAGTACATACAAGTATAACTTTTAAAGTAAGACTTTAATGTCTCTATCAGATTTTTGCACTGTAAGCAAAGTTGAGAGGAGATTTTGGGGAGTTCAAAAGTTGTTAGAAATGCTCTCTCGATTACAACAAAAAATAATAAATACGATTGAAAAAAGAAAATATATTCAATATATTTAAAAAATATCCTACTATATGTAATAAAAAGATAAAACACAGTACGGTGTTTATAATGGAAATAAGCAGAGCAAGCCACTTACAGAGTAAAGCACAAATGTGATGTCATTTTTAAGTACATATATGGATTTATTAGTAAAAAAGTAAAAAAAATTGTTAAAAAAAAGGCTTAATCTAGCTGGATATTATGTGTTACTAAAATATTTTTGTTGGTGGAACTGCTCCATGTAAACATGGGTTTACAGACAGTTATGTCACATTTCTTTGTTCTATCCCTGTGTGTTACAAGTTACTAGTGTGTTTTGGTCATGTCCTTATACCTAAAAGAGTGGACATAACTTTACACATGCAAGGTCAATAAGGAATTCTGTTGTGTTTCATGGCAATGCATATAACTTTTGAGTATGCATTAACACTGTCATTTATGCTATCTAAGATCCCCTTTTTAGCTCATACAACCATTATCCACTGGTGGGTAATTAAGGCTGCTCTTCTCTGGTTTGAGGTCTGCTCAGCACATTGGAGACATGTTTTGCATGCTACTGGGTCTTTTGAAACTCAGCCAATGAGATGGAAAGCCTTGTTCCTAAGCATGTTTCAGGCATTGAACAGCCATCCACACCACAGGATGTTTTCGATCTAATGACTTTGACAGGAAAAGTGGGTCAAGTTTGGGTTGTGAAACCAAGAAGACAGATTTTCTTTACAGATGGTTATTTTTGGTATGGACTTTTTAACATTCCTTAAGTACTATTAAAGAAATTTTTATTCATATTAATATGAGGCTTGGGTCTAACTTCAATTTAAAAAGCAGAATATCATTTGGTTGCCCTCTACTTTCACACCAGCACAGAGATCAAAGGCACTACCTTACTTGCATTATCTCACACCTTTGACGTCACACACACATCAGTTTTACTTGCCGGCCTGGTTTACATATGCTCACACACATTTGATTGCAGCTCAAGCATTTCTCCTTCAAAGGCAGGAACCAATGATGCGAAGTGTTTGTGCGTGGGGGGGCAATGATCCAGGGTGCACCCTCCCGGATGTTACGGTGTTATTTTAACATAAGAAGCTGCAATTGTGTAAAACAGGTCTGCTTTTTTTTAAAGGGTCAAACCAAGGACAGCTGGCATTGCAGTCATTCAAACCCTGACTGGCCTAAAGAGGTGGCCCTGGTCTGAGACCTGTTTGAAGTTCCACCTGCTGTGAGAGCTTCACTCAAGAAACATTATTCAGCTCCTCCCTCAAGGCCAGTGGGTTCAGAAGCCAGAGGCCACTGTATGTTAAAGTCAACAACACATAATCAGGGAGCTCTTTGTACTAAAGATTTTTTTAACATGCATTTTTTAAGCTGACCTCTGGTGGGTCAACAGACAGGACAGTGACCCAACTGACTGCGGCTTCAGAATAAGTTTGGTACCATTTTGTTTTTTGTAACAATACAAGAGACTTTACATGATTTTGACTCCCAGAGTGACTTTTATACGCAGTACAAAAGTCAACTCTGTTACCTTAATTTTGGATGGTAATAAATGTAATATTTACAAGTAGACACTTGTAATAACAAGTAGACATTTGTAATCAGTATTGATCAGCATCTACCCATATCTGATTAAACTGTAAACCTATCAACCTTGTTTACATTTATGCATTTGGCAGATGCTTTTACCCAAAGCGACTTACAGTTCATTGTTATGGTCAATCCTCTCTGAACACATTTTACATGTAGATGGCGATGGCGATATGTAACTTCTGAGATATTCTTTGTAGGAATGTTTAATGTTTAACTCTTTAAAATAAACTCTGAAAATCTCTTAATCAAAGGGAAAAGGTCTCGGTTTTACCTAATGAGCCTGTGTGTTCTGGGTTCTATGTTTGGTATGATTGGTCTGACTGTGCTTTATTTCCTGTTTCCTGTTTAGAGGGAGTCATCTATCACATCCAAACAGACAACAGAATTTGGCCCCATGCTGAAGGCCTGAAAAGAGGAAGCCATCGCTCATGGACAAGCACACACTAGCATCCATTTAACATGTGTGTTCAAATGTAACACACCTTAGTGCGTGTGTAAGTATGTTCTGGGCTGAGGTATTCATTTTCCCTCATTCTCTTTGATGGTATGTAGTGGACTTCCAGTCTCCTGTTATGTGGTCCCCTGTGGTGGGGTCAACTCCAGCAGGCCATAAAGTCTCTTAGTCTTCTACGTTTTTCTCTCTCGTGGCACTTAGGGCGAGTATGGGCATGTACTGCCACCAGCCCGAGGTCTTATCTCTTTTCTGTTTAGCTCACACTCGTGTCTTGACTCTAATGGCTCTCTTAGCACGCTGGATCCACTGAGGTGGAACATGTTTAGCCCCTTGCTGTTCTCAGGTTGGGCGAAGACAGGACGCACTCTTTTAGGACCCCCCTGAGTTTAGCAGGCCACTGCAGTGCCTCAGGTAAATCTATCTTGTCCCCGTTATCCATCACCTCTCATCCGCCCCTGTTTATCCATGTGACACAGGACCGGGGCCGACTGTGTATGTTTACAGCTTTGCCTGTGTTTCCTCTAGGTACCGGGAGCCAAGCACATAAGGGCACCTTAGCGCAGCACTACAGGCAAATTGAACCATCTGCCTTTGTTTTCCACTTTTTCACCATTTGTTTGAGGCAGGCAAATGTTGATGTTATAGAAAAAAGAATGGAATAAACTGCCGAATGCTGTCCATTAAGACTGAGATGAGATGGAGAAGTAATGGAGGGGTTTTCTCTCTTTTTCCCTCTCTCGCCATCTTACTGGCGATGTGATGTGAATACATGTGAAATGCAGCAGCTACGAGCGATTGCAAGGTAATGAACATTGCCATGGGCGATTAGGTCAAGATGTGAGGGAAATAATGTCAATTAAGGCGGGGCAGAATGACTTTTAAACAATCTAATTTACAACTTGGGCAAGTGGAGGTAAATGTGGGGCTTTTCAGGCATGTGAAAAGAGAAACAAGCATTCAGAGCTAAAAGTCAAATGTAAGCAGCGTGTTTATGAAAATGTAGAGCAGTGTGGAATTCAATTTTCTGTATATGTTAACATTTCGCTACACACAGGAGCATAAAAGTGACTGTGAGGAATATAAAAGACCCATGAAATCACCTGCGTTTAAGTACTTTTTTTTTCCTGCACTGAAATTGAAAAACTGAATATTTTAAATCTGTGAGTCAAAATTTGTACTTGATGTTGCTAGTCAATAGCAGGTGGTATTAGGGGGGCATACATTCTGATTGTGGAGAGCTTTTAATTGGATAAAAAGTGGCTTATTAGTGCTGTATGATGTCATTAATGTTTTAATCTGTTTTACTGGTAAAGAAAAAACTTTTTGTTTATCTGCTTTCTTGTTGTTTTTAAGATATAATGTTGTTTATTGTTCAATTACTAGATCAGTCACAGTGTTTATGACTATAGCCTCATTACCTGCGTTAGGATACCAAATATAAAGTCTTGCAGCTATTTAACATCTGTCTAACTTTAAAAGTAACATTTGTTATTCAGATTCAGTTACTCAGTGAAAGTGAATAGTTATTTAAAAGGTCATACTTATTTGTGGTCATGCTGCTTTTCACAAAACAGATGGAGACAATCTGAGTCAACATTTTTCAATAAAAAAAAAGAATCACAAACAAACATGGGGGGCAAGACAAACATACAGCTACACATTCAGACAACGTGCAAGCATATAATTTTACACATACACACACACACACACACACACACATATTCAGGCTGGATAATAAGACCTTGATAATAACCTTGATAATCTGATTAGAATCTGATAAATTTTAAAATAAATGTTTCAAGTCTGCAAAATTATTCATCAACGTTTTACATTGTTTTTACAAATAAGGATGTCCCTAAAGGAACGTTTTGCTTAGATTTGTCAGGTTATGCTGACTTTTGGATACAAATTTGTCCCCAATATTTGGTAACCCCCCCCCACACACATACACACACTATGAATGCTGTGAACATATGGTAAAACACTGCAGTCAACCTGCATATGGTCACCCATGAGATTCATGCACATATTCACTGTTTCTGCAAGGCTGGTGGAAAAGAAGAGTAAAACCAGCAAAAAATAAACATTTATAAAAGGGGGGAAAAATCAACCTTTCAAATAATAACAGAAGCCATGTCAGCCATTTTGAGTGACAAACCAGTATGGTGCATGGCACAGGTTTCAGGAGTGCAGGAGAAAGGATCTGACATGCGTTTGAAGGCGTCCTCAAGAGAATGGCTTCCTCTTTCGCTCCCCCACGTGGGGCTGACAGGGTGCTGGGCCACCGTAGCCCCTTACAAAGAGAGAGGAGACATTATGTTCTGTTCTAGTCCTCTGTCAGAGCGAAGAGTGCTGATTTAGACATAACAAATGGAGACAAAGATGCTGGAGTGGAGCTCTTCCTGTGTATGACAGAAGGAGGAGCAGAGCGCCAAGCATCCAGGCCGAAGCTGAATCTGAAGCGTTGCTCAGACCTTCCTACGATCTGTGCGCACTGGCATCAGACAGAGCACACAACATGCGTCATGTATTTTCATTCAAATGCATGCCCACATGACACATCACAATCATGTGTTAACAAATACCACTAACTAAAATGTTTTGTGATGCTATCATGAATTACTGATATATACTGTGATTCCAAGCACTAGAATATTGTATTGAGTAGAAACTGATGTGGGTGAAACTTGGAAGCGTGGAAGGGGCTTCAAATATTGTTGTGAGCAATGGGGGGTCTTGAGGTTAAAAAGGTTGAGAATCACTGTATTGCATGGTACCACTTTCAGTGTTATGTAGCCAGACTTTCGACTTGTGGCAACAAGTCTGGTCATTTGCTACTAAGAACCGCCCATGTAGACAGGAAGAGACTGCCTGACAGACATGTAAAGCAACCAAACACATTTGTTCCATTTGTATGTGCAATTTAGGGGCTCAATTTAGGGGAGTTATCTCAAATTGATTAGAAAACAGTAATAGATGCCACAAAAAGAAATCATTTCAAATAGCAGGAGCAACAGTCTTTATGTCTTCAGGGTTGTACAAAAGTCCAAAAACATGTATAGACTTCATGTGGTGTGCATCAGATGGCCAGTAAATGGATTTTTGCGCACACCATGGGTAACAGTGAGACTGTCTGAGGCTGAAACAATGGTATTTTAAAATGTAGCACAAACAGCACATATTATGAGGTTTACCACAAGTACATGCTTGACTCAGACATAAAATCTCATACTGATTCATTCAAGCAGCTCAAAATGTTGCAGTTTGTTAAAATGTTTACAAGCCATGACGACTCATAATGATTCTTAAGTCTGCTCAATGCTCACTAATGCTTTGGCTGGCTTCAAAAATACACAGAGAAACACTGTGAATAGTACCTCGGAAATAACTGTAACAAGCTTCCCCTGAGTACTTACTCTTATTTAACTGCTAAATTGACCTGAATGTAATGTGGCATCTCGGAGGGGATTTCTCCCCATGCCTGAAAGCTGCACACATGTTTGTGGTCTTCACAACATCTGTGCCCTATGCACAGAGCAAGTCTAGCTACACCACCCAGTGAGAAGTGTATAGACCCCATCAATAAATCGAATGGTATACTGTTATCAGAAAGGCACAATATGTACAGTCAGGTGTATACGGTGTTAATGCAAAAGAATGCACTACTCAGATCTTGACACAATACAAAAAGTAATTGAAATGTCACACATTACAATCATTAAACATCTGTGCATGTGTCATAAATAAATTTGTCATTCAGTTCAATGCGGCAAAAGATGTGGCAGACAGAAACTGGTTGCATATCTGGGCATGCAAAATTTATACACATTGACATTCAGATTGAATGAATGAATGAATGAGGACTTTTAATGTAAACACCTCAAAATCGAAGTGTCCTTAATCCAAATTATATTTTACATATTTGAATAAAGTAGTGCAGATATTTATTAAAACCCTTCTTAAATCTGACTGCTTTTAAAATCAGATTCAGAAATACCCTTCATATATGCATAGTGCAGTATAGGACTCTCTTCCACCAATAACAGGACAAGATTAGTTTTTGGGAATTATTAACATGTTCTCAGCTGGATGGAATTTGGATGGGGACATTACACAAGGTCATGTTCTCTGAATGAGTTCATCGTAAGACATTTTAAAGAAGACAAGCGTAATTGTAAAATTATGTATATAATTAAGATAAGGACATCTGACAATGCTACTACATTGCTTATTTTGAACAGTCCAAACTATATCTATTACTGTTATTTTTATTTATTGCTATTTTATTTATTTATTTATTTTGCCAACAGTACTAGAATCACCGTTTTTATTTTACCCAAAGAATTACCAAAAAGGTCTGGCAGCAAATTCTTACTTAAATTCTACTTAAAAAGTATGGTTGTAAAAACCATAATTAGGTACATTTGGAATAGCCTCATTCAAACAGAGCTTTATAGTCACTGAAAACTGTAATGCACAAAGAGGGTTGGATGAAAAAACTGGCTTGGAAATGAGCAAAAGAGAGAGAGAAATGAGGGAGTGGAGGAAAAAGAGAGGCATTAGTGGCTTCAACCAGCTGCCAAATGATGGTCTTGATTGCCGGAGTTGGAGTGTAGAAACAGAAGGTGTGAGGGGTGATTATCCAGCCTCCATCCCTGATGAACAGATGTTAATAACAAAGCAGCACATTCATTGTGTTTAATAGCCAAATGCAGAAGGCTAGGCAGAGCCTGTCTCTTTTCCTCTCCCAGAGAGATGAGCTCGGTGCACTTGCACTGGCAGCGAGCTAGTGATAATGAGGCAGATATTTGCAAGAAAAGGTAATGATAATCAGTCATTGAGCTGAACGTAAACACGGATGATGGAATTGCGCAACGCAAAGATGGAGATGCAGACATTGTGGCCTCAGTAATATTGATGGATGTTTATGTCTCGATTAGTTATTAGTGAGTTTTGTTAAGTTATTAAACCATGTGACGTAGTGGCTAATTGTAGCATTCATATGACATTTGCTAATATTGCTAAAGTCTGGCCTCATATCAAAAATGTTGTCTATATTACCATAATATTATGTCACAGGAGTCAATTTAAATTACAGAAAAGGTTAATCTTACTGTATAGATATTTTTGCTTGAAATTTAATGGAATAAGTTGTAGTGTGTATAGAGCTGTGTAAGCAGTGTAAAGGCTGAGGATTTCAGTATCAGGGAACCCACATACTGATGAACTGTACACCTTAATGATAAATGTGTCTTCCAAATGCATAAAAATGTAAAATAATTGTACATGTGAGTACATTATGTCCTGCCCTAATAACAGAAAAAAAAATCTATCATGTGATAAATGCTGAAACAAAATCTATACCAGCTGACCTGCATTTCTACGGTTACAAATCCTACCATTCACCTTATCGCTACAGTAATGTCAAGAAACCGTTGAAGATCAACTTAGAATGCCCAAATGGTTTTGAAATGCTTTACTCATAAAACAATGCACAGAGAGATGGAAGACGCAGATGCAGGCAGGCGCAACGGTTGGGTTAACAGGCTGTAGGAATTCACATTACGACAGAATCTGTGTTTAGCTTGTTCATGTAAGATAAAGCGAACATCCAACAGCTGCAAATGAAATGCCATTCCGTGTTCCATAAGAATACACAATTTTCTTATAAAACATTAAAATGCCACCAAACTGCATGAATTATTAAAACTGCAGATTCTGCAAACTGAATAGCTTTGCTGTGTTTCTCTGAGTTAGAAGGGCCTATTTACCATGGATATAGATGTAACTATTGGATTTTAACTCTGTACTTGTCTGTACTTTGTACTTGTCCACAGAAATAAAATCATCCCGAAATGGAATCGACAGAAGGAAGGTGAAGGAGGTCAGATGGCAATGTTTTTTCACCCTCCAAGGAAAAATTGGACATTGATGAGGCAGAAAGGCTGTATTTTGCGCACCCGGCGTTCCCATACTTATGTTCTTGAAGCGACGCCTCCTGTCCAATAAGAAGCGGAACTGATAATGGCTGCACTTGAGAGATAAGAAGGCAGGACAGGTACTCAGGCTGCTAGGCCTTTGTAAGGGCTAAATGTATTTTATTGTGTTATTCAGAGGGTGAGGACTGCAGAGACACAGATGACTAGATGAAGGACTTGTGCCTGTCTAAGTGTTTCAAGTGTTTCTTCAGACATACAATGGGTTTATCAGACATAAAAATGCTAAATGTTTTACATAATGATTTTCAATTATGCATAAACATTCAGATTGCGAAAGGGGGTCAGACAGCTGAACTGTCTGTTTGAAGGTGTTAAATGAATGTGTGTGTGTGTGTGTGTGTGTGTGTGTGTGCATGTGTCAAAGAGATGTCTGACCTAATGTCTACACATGTCAATGCATATTTAATTGATTTCTGTCTGTTGTAAAGGAAGGAGCATGAATGTGTCTACACTGATACCCCTTTACATTGATAGCCAGTGGATGTGTAGTTAGAACTGGCCCACTGGCTTAAGGGCTGTGAGAGAACTTCTGAGAACTGTTTATTCTACTATTTAACCTGCCAACAAACTAAAATGAACAATAATAATCTTTGTTTACAATTTATTTATTAAAAGCAATGTAATTTAGATGCCTTTGATGTAATAGCTAAAAAATATTAAAACATATAACAAATAAAATTGAATTCACACATTGTAAATAAAATATATTTTTTTCAGATGAATGGGTTAAATAAAGTGTCTGAATTAGCTGTTCAATGGACTGTCCATCAATATGCATTGCATCAGATTTGAAGTTCAGGCAGCTTTGTTGATTTTAATTTAGTTTTTTAACAATTTAGTTTTGTGCAATTCAGTTTGTGTCGCATAAATTGTTTTTATTTATTTTTTTATTCATGTGGCGAGGACATTATTCTGGACCCTGGCCACTGACGTTTGTGGTTCTTGGTTTAAGACCAGCATGTTAAAGGGACTTGTGTGGAGCCAATTTTTACAGTACAGAAGCACCAGAACAGTTGAAAAGGGGCCAGATTTGGCACCGTCCGAATACGAGAGTGTGCAATTCAACGTGACACAGCAAAACTATTTCTCCTATTATAATCAAGAAGCCATGTTGTGCCGCATGGATTTTAGATCCACAACACAGCAGAATTTTACTACAGACCAATCAGCCCTAAGTGCTAGATGTATGCAACTGCAAATTTGTATCAAACTTTATTAAATTGTAACCCAATGAGTGTAGAAACACTAAAATATTACATTGTCCTTATGTTTATTTAAATTAGAATGCATATTTTAAGTTTGTGCCTTTACAGTGTTTTCATTCTGTGCCTATTGTATATCAGCAATGTTTTATTTTATTAAATTGTATGTTTTGTTGACGTGATACGTAATCCGCGTTCATGGAAAAGGGCTGTGGCTTAATGTTCGAGAGAGATGCGGAACAGAGAGACGCAGGACAGAGCGAGAGGGAAAAGATTGCGTAGTTAGCTAAAAGTGGATATTCTACCTGAAAATCCCAATTGTTCAGAGACAATCACCACCTCAGTTATTGGTACAGACTAAAAAAGACTATTTAGCATGGTTAAGTTGATTGTTTCTCGCATGTGCATCACACAAGGGGAATTAGAATTAATGGACACCGGAAAGAACGCTAACGAGACAGTGCTCCGGATGACAAGGGAAACGCAGAGTTCCTCTGTTGCTGTGTGGGAGAGCTACCCAGCGCTTCATACGAGTCAATGCCACAGCGATTCGCCATATTGTGTGACGTCCAGAGATGTATAAAGTACTAGAGACCCAGACTTGAGTAAAAGTACAAGTGCTCTATCAAAAAAGTGACTTGAGTAGAAGTTGAAGTGCTCTTTAAGCACCATACTTAAGTGGAAGTACTAAAGTATTCAACGTTTTTTGTACTTAAGTATTGCAAGTAGTTTATTTTAAAATTTACTACTCAAATACTGAAAGTAAAAGTACAAGTATTGTGTTATGTAGTTATTAAAGAAAGCAGTCAAAAGACATAGTATTGTTTTGTTTATTTTAAATATCTTTTTGTGTCAAACAGGTTTGAAACAACGTTATGAAAAGAATACCTAAATTGTGCCTTTTTTCTCCACAGCTGATTCCCCTCTTAAACTAGTATGCATCAAGCAGTAATTTTTTGGAACTTGCACATTTTCTTTTCATCCACAACTTGTTAGGGCAACTAAAAGTTCTCAAAGGCCAGTAGGCCACATTCAAGTATTTCTTATGTAAAAACAAAAGAAACTCCATAACCAAACATCCTTCATTGCTGGTGCGCTGCTCTTGTACTCTCTGCCATTACTTGCAAAACCCTGTAGGCCTACTTGGCAACAATCAGTTTATTAATTTAGCATTAGTTATGTCAGTGTTAGAGAT
>JAZGTJ010002370.1:7605-43029 GCA_036877575.1 Botia almorhae | reverse complement strand
ACAAGTTAATAACTTGATTACCGTCTTTATCTTCATCCCCAGACTTTACCATTTAAAACACAAACATGTTAACCTGCACGTACACTCCACATGCAGCAAGACTGATTTGTACCTCCTACTGTATGAAGACTATAAAATAAATTAGTTTTGATTCCCAGGAGGCTTTAGTTACGGTAGTCTAGTCCTGATATATGGCAGTCCTTAATCCTCTCCATTGTTCTATCCTTGCTCTGCCTCAACAGGAAGGTGCTGGAGCTAAACGAGGCTGCTTTAATGAATCTTACAGAGCATCCAGCCCTTTATAACAAATGTAGTGCCAAACTTGCTCCTTGAAGCTTTATTTGTAATGTTGAAAGATTTATTTGACATACTCATCAACACAGACTGCACAGTGTGTTTCATGTTACATAAGAGCTTTCCGCAGTGTTTGATAATGATGGTCAATAAGATTCTCTGAGGATTAGGGAGGCACGACACAACTGCTCATTTACATATTGTGTCCATTTGATGGCTGGGCAGTAACTGCTAAAGGTCTGATTGTGTTAAAAAAGAACAGAGAGGGGTATAAAGTGCTGAGTCAGTGGTTTAATTATGCTAGTGGTCCGAGAGAGGACAAATTAGTATTCAGAGCTCGTGGGGAAGAGCAGAGTTCAGAGAAATGAGTAAAACAGAGAAGTATGAAGCTGAGACTGGGATGTAAATTAGACTCCAGTGCTCATCTTTAAATTCAACATGACTATCTGTACATCTTAATACATGTACATGATCTTATTGTGCATCACTCATCAGTTCTGATTCCAAATATAAAATGCTTCTTTTAAAGGAAATAACTTTCTCCATCTCTAAAATGACCTTCCTCTTCGACCGACATCACATAAATCACCTGGGCTACAGGTTATTGTTAACCAGTGGTCACATAGCTATTTATTTCATGTTCTGATCGTTAACTTTCTAAGCTTCTCCCACCAAACAAACCACAAAAACGGATTAGTATTTTGTTATTCTGTTTAGATTGACAGATTTAAAAAAATGAAAGTTGCTTACATGATGAGTTCCATCAGTGTAAGCGCTGACATATTGCTTATCTGTAAGATCATAATGGATTTACATGCTCTATCGATCTCTAAGGAGAAATGAAGTGCTAAGCAAAAGAGGAAATATGAAGCAATAAAACCAGATCAGAACTGCTTCCTCCAGTGTATAGTTTGATTACAGAATCATCTCATCACTCAGTAATATGGATGTGTATTTGCTTTTGAATGAGGGTGCAGGCGACGGGCTCTGAGCGCCTGGACTGTGTCAGATGAAATACTTCAGTGAATTTCCCCGCAGCATGACTTAATACTCACTGATGCCATTATGTGTGTGGGAGACTTTGGCAGCCATGCATCAGAGGTTTGCACAAACACACACACAGCAGGAGCAGGAGTCAGGTGCAGGTTTTGGGGTGTCTGCATCCAATCCCCCACACTTTCCTAGGCAGTGTGCCCACTCAGAATTTTCCAGCCCCTCCCTTCAGGGCAGGGAGACCCCTTTCAGCCTGTGTTCTAAAAATCCAAACAAATCAGACTTCCTGCAAGACACGGCTCATTTTAGCACACACTCCAGCAGAGCTTGGACTGGCATCTTTTCCCTGGGGTCGACTTACCTGTCTGCAGCTGAAGCGCATGGACAGAATCGAGCCACTTGGGGGAATAACTGGAACATTCCTTGGAGATCCAGAGGAAGAAGTATTTGGATAGTGGGAATAATGCAGAGTAAAAGGTTTGTTTCAGAGAGTTTGGGACTAAAGGTTCAGCAAGAAGTGGGCATCTTCTCCGCTCCTCTCGCCCGGCCGGGTAATGCTGTCTTAAGCGCCGTCCAGCAGCAGGATTATTCTGCTATGATCTGGCTGAAAGGAAGAGATAAACTGGAACGGGTAAGCCTGACTGCGGGTAATGACGGTAACTGCTGCCCTTTTCTCCTCAGCACTGAAACTGTCCACCTGTAACACACACACACACACATAGACACCTGAACATGATGGATTTGTTGTGTGTGTGGGATTGTATTATGTTAATATATACTTCATATACATCATTTATTAACATTGTCAGTCATAAGCAAATGTTTTCTCAAGCATTTAGGATAGCATGTTTGAGACAGTATTAAATGTATTGTTTTTTTGTCTATGTCTATGATTAAAAGAACATGATATACTAAAAGTAATTGAGTTGAATGTTCAGGCTGCGATTAGTGTTACATGAGTGCCGGCAGATTTTAGATTTCGGATTTTTTTTACAGTCGGATGCTCTAAAATTAATCACACTAGACACTCTCCCAAAACCAGACACAAAACAAGTCCAGGTCATATTTAAATTCAACACAAAGTCAGGCTTAGACCAGAGCCAGTAATAGAGAGTTGTGAGAACAGAAGTTCAAAATGCTTGATCATCACGCAATGAAGACTTCAGTTAGTTCCAGGAAGTTCTCAGCAGCCCATCAGAATGAGCTAGAGAGAAAGAACTGCTATTGTTGGGAACTATTAGTCAATATATGCATTAATTTACAATGTTCAATATTTCAACATAACAATATGTTTATGTAGTATTTATTTGTAGTTACATCAATGATGATTTAAAAAAATAAAATCAACTAATTTAATTTTACCACAATTGATTAAACTGTTAATTACACTGACTTATTTGGCTTGACATATATTAAGCTAAGACAAATGAAATGATTTAATCAAAAATGACAATTGCAATGCAACATTGTTTTCATCATCAACTAAAATGCAAATTAAAAAATATAATTTACATTGTAAAGTGGTTATGTTTCATGGTGATATGTCTTGCGTTGTCTTTGATTCATGATATATTACATATTACTGCCATGAGAAGCCAAATGCATCATGCTGGAACAAGACTTCATCTCTGTGTACTGTGTTCTGTCTATCATTTCTTCATCTCTGTGTACTGTGTTCTGTCTATCAGTTCTTCATCTCTGTGTACTGTGTTCTGTCTATCATTTCTTCATCTCTGTGTACTGTGTTCTGTCTATCAGTTCTTCATCTCTGTGTACTGTGTTCTGTCTATCAGTTCTTCATCTCTGTGTACTGTGTTCTGTCTCAGTTCTTCATCTCTGTGTACTGTGTTCTGTCTCATTTGGATCTCTTGATCTCTATTGCTTTCTTTGTCTCTGAGTGCAGGAGACACATGGGAGTCAGATAGCGGGAAATGAGCTCTGCCTTCGCCCATATTAATTGATTTCCTTCTTCTCTGACATTCTTCCTGTGTGTTTCTTTGATAAAAATATAAATTATTCTCGCTGCTGAAACCTTGAATTATTTTCCCAACTACACAAGCAGAGCAGCAGCAGAGAATATATCACCCTCACTGCTGGGCTTGATCAAAGCAGACGTTCATTCCTAACACACTGAGTCTTGCTGTTTGAATGAGCTCTGTTTAGCCTTTGGGTTCTGACTGAGAACTGAGTTCAGTCTTTTATCACAGGAGATATTGGTGAGTGTTTAAAGTATTCTGCTCAAGACAGAACACCTCGTCCTCAGCTAACACACATCTCCTCCACACTGACCATTCTAAACCAGGCTAAATACATTCTCTTATTCCACGTTTCACTTTGTTTTGAGCTGTAATTACCCGAATGTTCAGGTGCCAAGATTTATCACCATACACTGGTAAAGTTAGGGTTAATGTTTGTATTTGCATATTTATGAGGTCAATAGCTTTGATTGGACAAACAGAGCTTGTGATGGAGATCTCCTGTTTAAATAACAACCTGTCAATCAACTGGTCCCAGTGTGAAAAGTTCTGTACAAGTGTATACTTTAAAGCTCCATCCAATCATATCATAATTATGTGTTTCCAACTCAATACAACTTAACTAGGTAAAACTAAAAAAATCACTAGTAAAAAACTACTTAACTAGGTATCTCTGCATATAATTCTGTGTGATGTGTCAGGGTTATCTGCTGTGCTTTCTTCAAGAGCATACAGAGGTGAGTTAAGAGATTAATGTGCTGATTAAATATTTTGCTGTCATCAGCAATTAAACTGTACATGGATCCATTAAGTCATTATATGCATTACAGGATCGAATCATGTCTGAGCTGAAGGTCATAACAGCTGAGAGTGAAATCTTATATGATGATTCTAACACACTGTGTTACACTGATTCATGCTGAAGTGATGTAATCACAACGACACAAAGTGTTGCTTTGTGTTCAACAGACATGTAATAAAATACACGGATTTTAATTTTTTTAACGATTTATAATAATAATAATATTAGGCTTAAATTAAAAAGCTAATATTTAGTAGTGAGAATAAACAATTTCTTGGCTTAGTAATATAGTTTATTAGCTTAACTTAAACAGATTGCTGTTGCCAAGCGACATAGCAACAAGATAATAGATAATAGCTCAAACATTTTTCACTGGAAGGAATAACATGTGCCTGCAGCCTCGTATGCCGCTTCTTAAATGGCAATTCTGCATCCTGATATGTTCATATTATAATAGCGATAATACAGACTGTGTGGTAAAATAAACTAATGAAAGCTCTCACATGACACCAGTGATTCTAGTATCACTAAATTCTTCCTCTCTACAGCTCTTAGAATCAAAACCATCTAACTTCATGATCCAGTAAGATACAGTTCAATGTATTTTCAGGCCTAGAAGAAGGAACTAATATAGGAGCTTTCTCCTCATACATCACTCAACAAAATGCTCCACCCTCATTATTTTGCTCACTGTTGCCTCTGTCGAATAATGAATTTTCAGTGTGCTCTGTGTTTTTTTAATACAAGCACAGTCCTTGTGTGAGCCACTGGTGTGGAAACCCCCCATTTGTATCAATTCAATCTTGTTTCCAGTATTCCTGTGCTGCTCGCTGGTTCATTTCTGCCCTTTCATCAAAGTCAGCCGTACTGTGTGATGTTTCCTGGGGTGCAATAAAGTGCAATATCCTGCAGACAGGGGCGCAGCACACACGCTTAACACTCACATGTCTCTCTGTACGTTTGATGCCCACACACACGTACACTGACCTTCGTCCACATACACACGCACGTGCTCACTCACAGCAGGGGGGAATGAGTCGGGAATGTGAAACAGGATTCTTTTGGACACCCCGGAAGAACTCTTTTGAAAATCCGGGCCAATCTACATACTGGTTAATAATGCATGGAGGTGTGTTACTGTAGCCAGATCGGGTCTCTGGACACTGTGTGGGGGGAGATCTCATTTCACTGTGGACAGGGAGAGCAGATACTGGAGCAGGTAGAGCAATCTTAATAAGTCTCCATGTCCCTAATGATGCTCTCCTGGTGTTCAGATACTTCGGCTCAGAGATTCTGTCTTTATTCTATAAAAATGCTCACAATGCCAACTGGCTGGATTTGAGATGGATTTAGCAGGTCTAAAGCCTGACTATGGTGTCTGTTTACTATAATCAGAGTGTGGTGCAGCGTAGTTTGCTCTACTGTAATTTGCTCTACTGTAATTTGCTCTACTGTAGTTTGTTCTACTGTAATTTGCTCTACTGTAGTTTGCTTTACTGTAATTTGCTCTACTGTAGTTTGCTCTACTGTAATTTGCTCTACTGTAGGTCACAGTACTGATGTAAAGTGAGCGGCAGTCGTCTGTAGATGTAGCAGCTGTGGTTGCTGGTTTGAGGTGAGGACCTCAGATGAATCTAATGGATGTCCTGCTGACCTCTAATCCAACTACAGTTATGTGGTCATTTCCTGTTTCCTTTTGCTCTTGTTCCTCTGTTGAAAACGTATGTAATGAATGGTACATTACCAGCACTTTTTCTTTTTTGGGCAAACTGTCCCTTTAAGAGGGCGATGTCTCGTTAACCAATGATGTAATTTCCAGTGAGGGAGGTCATCTTTATCTTGTGATTGTAGACTGTAATTATAGTGCATAAGTGAGGTGGGACTCAACTGAAGTGTCCTGCTGCAGGCGGCGTGGGCTTCTGATTCAACTGTAACAAGACAGTCTTTAGAATGAGAATTATTACTCTGTGCACATTGCATTTATGTATACATTTTGTGTCCGATGTTTAGTTTAACATTTCTAAAATTAACACAAATGAGAAAGTGGCATTTTATTGCAGATTTGGGTGTCATTTCAATATGAAAAAGTTTTTGCTTGTGATTTTCTTTTCTCTGAATCTGAGGCTGCATGAGTTGCTCTGACGCTCTTACTTGATAGATTAGTTCACAGGCTTTACCAGGCAGTTGTAAGGATGCTGAATTATTTATATGGTGAATGTGTCAAGCTCATTCGAGCTTGTGCTGGACTCTCCCTCCAGCATGCTGGAAGGAAAAGAGACAACACCTTAGAGATGCTCAGAGTCAGAGATTTATGCTTTATAGCTTGTTGTTTCCTGCGTCCTTCTGCTGAAGCCAAATCCATTTCACTCTGCTGGCTGAGTTTTGCTTCACAGGGCAGGTGAGGAGGATGCAGATGGGGGGGGGGGCTAGTTTTGTGTAAGCCCAGCATTGGATGTTTCGAGAGAGGGAGTGGACCACATCTTTCTCTCTTCTCGTTTCACTCTCTGAGTCACTATGGAGTTGAGGAGAGAACAGCACACACACACATGCACGCAGTGAGCAGAAGGCTGGCGCATGAGCTACAATAACAAGCGGCTATTTGTTAACCACAATCTCATTCTGAAGACCTGCACACCCATCACAGGGATGAGCGTAAGGGAGAGGCTGAGTGTAACATGTTACCAAGGAGACTAAAATGATGGATTGCGCTAGCTGCCCGGTTTACACCGTTCCTGAAGTCTGAAGGAACTTAAAGCTGTTATGTCTGGTTCTGCCACTCAGGAGAACATCATGAAGGTGAGACGGAACTTCAGTTGTAGATCCTGGAAAATCTGAACAGAATTTGTGTGCCATCCTCCATGTTATTGCATTTATTTATAGTGTGATGAAACACTTGATCTTTTGCTCAGTTTCATGGATTATAAATTGCAAGTTTGAAGTTGCGTAAGTTTGAAATTGCAATCAAGAAATGTTTTATTCATGTTACGGGGTGTGGTCCTTGATTGGTTTATTTAATTGCCTTCCCTTATTAATTGAATATCTTAATTGATTGGTTCTGGGCACCTTTTGAATCATGGGTATTTACATTTATTAGGCATGAACCAAACAGTTACCTGCCTTACAGTTCACCAGCATTTATGCTAAAACCAACAACTAACCAATTACTAATGAAAGATAGGTCAGAATTTTCTCCTTCTCCTTATTACTGTAAAAGCAAATATCTAATTTAATTTGTAATGTAGTTTAAGTAAAGCATTGCTGTAATACTATATAATAATAATTTGTAATAATAATTTGTAATGTAGTCTAAGTAAAGCATTGCTGTAATACTGTAAAGTTATATTATTGTATTACAGTGATGAAATGTCAGTTAACGATTCTACTATTATTTGAATTTAGGGGAAAGTGTGTTTAATTTTCCTACAAATATCACAATGTAAAACATCTTAAAGGTCATCCTGGTGGTCTAAAATATGAAAATACTAATTTTCCTTTAAAAAGTTTTAAAGCTGAAAGGAGAAGTTGTTTTGGTATAATTAATTATCTTCTCACACGTTAAGTCTCAAGTACAGTGAGGTTTACAGTATAAGTTTGACTAAACTGTGTGTCAGGAGTTTTTGACTGTGTGTCGAAATGCTTGACTCGGCAAGACTGTGCTTTGAAAAGCAGCAGATAAGGCTGGAAGGAGCTGTACGTTAACATGTCAATCAAATGTGTCTGCTCAGACAGCTCGCTGCAAACACAGCATTCATTGGACAGTATTTTCCATCAGGCTTGGTGAGCATAAGCCTTTCTGTGTTTACTGACAGCTCTAATCCCCTAATCACCAGTGTAAGAAAACGTACAGTGCAAGAAATCTGAGATATACTGTATCGTTCGATCAAAAAAACGAAGGCTAAAGAAGAGCTAAAGAAATAAGCTCTTATTTTATCCCTGTGTATCTTAAAAAATACTGCAACGTTAATTGACTCCTGATTGTTTTGATTTAAAAATGCTCTGTTAGAGGTCACGTAAAAAATGTCAACTTAATATTCAAACATCCTCTATGTGACAGGTGACAGAACTTACTGTCTATATCTTTTTTCACATTCAGTATTGGGGTCTTTGGGACACCAGACATAAATACATTTCAGTCAGTCTTAACTGATCATGGGGGTTTAAAAGAACAGAACACTAATTGAGCAAATTCACTCTGCGAGAACCCTTCATGAATCCGAACGCTTCGAGGCGTCCGGCGTGCTCTTTAATTAAACTTCACTTTTCATGTCTCCTTCAGAGAAAATGATGCATGTGTCACTCAGCAGACAGCTGTGCAGCCCATTCAGAAGGCCGACAGATGGAATAAGACTCTCAGGAGAGAGAATGTTCAGGAAATTGCACTGCTAAGCAAAAAAACAAAGCTGCTAGTTTGCTTGTTTTTTGGAGGGAAAATTGGAACTCCCACAACACATTTCAACCAATGGCCACATTAATGTTTATAGACATTTGACTCGGTTTTATGCTGATGTTTGTTTACAGAGGCGGTGTAGAGCTGCTTAGCACACACACTCAACAACAACAGTTTATCCACCTTAATACCCTAGAAACAGCCACCAAGCATATGGGGGAAATTGTGGTGGATATTTGACAGCTAGGTTTTATCATGAACATTCTCTGAATGTAACTACAGCTGAGAAATTATTTCAGAGCAGAAAAGCAGAAACACAGACAGGCACAGACAGTTATCTTGAATTTATCCAGCAAATTTAACCTGTCAATAAGCCACAACAGAGACTCTGGGGATAAGATGGGTCACTTATAGGAAAATGAATAGGAAATATCACTACACGACACTCAACACATAGTGTTGCTGTGGGGATAGATAAAAGTGTGTCTTTCAGTTAAGGGACAATGAGTTTGATTGAGCTTGAGACAGACACTGTCTGTTTGTAGCACACATATGAGATGGATCAGAATACTGTTTTTTAACACAAAAAGTTAAGTCCGCTATTGAAATATAACCTTGACAAGCAGTGTTGACTCGCCTTAAAGAGAAATCAATGACTGAACTACCATATAACCCACTATATTAAATAAACTCATAACTCCATACATTTACTTAAAGAATTAATTCCACCTAATAGGAAATTCTGCTGTTGTTTACTCGCCCTCATGTGGTTTCAGTGCTATAATATTCCTAACTGTGTGAAATATATATTGTGAAATTGGTCATTTTTCTTTATCACAAGCAAAAAGTCACAAACATATAAACTGTGTAAATCATGGGGTGATTTGAGGGGGTCTGACCCCCCCAGATGACCCCCTGCACACTCAGTAAATCAAAAGACGTCAAAAAAGTGCAATCTTTTCATTTAAACATACTAAACATTTTCATTTAAAACATACTTTTAAAAGTGAATATTAATAAGCATAGTTTTATCTGATATAAACAAGTCATACTATCGACAGCACGTGTGAGGAAACCCAGTAGGCTAAACACAGGTAACACAGCAGAATATTCTGTATGCTGCAGAAGCTGCATGTGTGATGTGCAGAAACGTGTGTTGTGTGTGTGTGTGTGTGTGTGTGTGTGTGTGCTCACTACTTACCGAATGGGTTAAAGGTCACATTTCAAGTACTGGTTACCATACATTGACAAATACACCACTTTCACTTCTTCACTCCTAACACCACATTTAAAACATGAACCGAACATTAACATAAACCCTCAATGAACAACACTTTTGTAGTATTCATTAGTCGCCCTCGATGTGTGAAGCTGCAATGAGTCAGTTCATCAAATGAGTCCCTCTAGTTAATTAGTCATAATTAGTCAGCATAATACCCTTTTATTTCGTTTGTTAGCAAAATCCCTCGTGTGACATCAGAAGATTTGTAATATTAGACACACATGCATGACTTTCATTCAATATGTGCTTTTACTTCTCTTTCTGAAGCTAGACCTCATGACCACAGGGCTAAACATGTGATAAAAGAAACAGATGAGAAATGAAATGACAACATTTTCAGGGTGACACCAAACAGAGCACAATTTTTGGGAACTATTTCTTGACAAACTAACTGATAAGAACTCAGTGTATTTGTGTGTGTGTGACAGTCCCAGCAGAAGTGCATCGCTGTGTTCGCTCTGGTTTGCTGCTTCGCTGTCCTGGTGGCTTTAATTTTCTCTTCTGTGGACGTCTGGGGAGAAGATGAGGACGGAGTCACTGAGGAGAACTGCAGCAGGAACTGTCGGTGAGAATGATGCTGTTCTTACTGATGCTACACTGATGCTATTTTGAATGATCCAATAATAACTCCAGCAGAGAGCAATATCATTACACAGCTCTTCATGTATGCGTTTAAGCCAACATCATGTATTTAATGACATCTGACTTTTGTTTATTATTTAGTCTGAACGAATGCATTATCTTTGCATTTTAAAGTCAACATGGGATGGTTTATGTGCTCTTAGTGTTGTCCTTGTTGAGAACATCCCAGGAGAGCTGTCATTCAGCTCCAACAGCACAAGTCATCTCTCCCTCACTGCGGGTCTCAACCATCTTCTGGATCAAGCCAAGCTGTCAGTGGAGATCGTGTCTCCATACTGGACTCTGACATCCAGTGATCAGGGGTCAAGACTTTATTCTGCCTATCAGGTGAGTCGCCCTGCTCGTACAGTTAGCCTATTACAGTTGAGTTTGAACTGAAAAACATTCATTGACTTGCAGCACTGTATGTCCTTCTTTGTACATACACTATTGAGGTACATTATTTGGGACATCAGGCATAAATACATTTCCAATTATTTTCAATTTTTTATGTTGATGTCATAATACATTATTTTGTCATACGTTACACTGCAAAAGGAGATCAGCAGCTGCAACTCGTGTTTGTTCTGTCTTCTGTAGGGTCAGTTTTTGTTTCAGAGGCTGCTGAGCCTGAAATCTCGAGGCGTTAAATTAAAGATCGCCAGCGACCAGCCCGACTCTGTTGAGCTGAAAGGAATGTCTGATCGCTGTAGGTGAACTCAGATGAACTCACATCTCTCTGTCATGTGTTTCATGATCCATTGATTTCTGTCTGTCTGCTTTATTTCTGCACAATAAAGCAGCACTAAAGCAGATCTTTCAAAGCAAAAGCTGTAAGACTGACGTGACTCCTTGAGCTTTAGCTCCACAAGGTCAGACGTGAATGTGCAGTATCATATATGCCGCTGATGATTGGTAGGCAGATACTGCATGTGCTGAAGGTGAAGAGCTCACATGATGCGTCTCTATCTCTCTCAGATGCAGATGTGCGTTACATCAACATGACGGCCCTCACGAGAGGACGACTCCTCTCTTCCTTCTGGGTGGTGGACAGGAAGCACATTTACATCGGCAGTGCCGGCATGAACTGGAAGGCGCTGTCCAAGGTACCTGATTTCCACCAATCACAGTGGCTGTAGATGATTTAGTATTAGGACATTTAAAAATGTGTAAATGTTGTTTAATATGAAACCAGGTGTCACTTCTTTTAATTACTGGCTATTGGACTAATCAAAATTATCATCTAAATTATCTGTTATTTTTATGTATTGATATCATTTTTACAATTAGGAGAAACAATGTCAGGATACAATCTGAACACACCCATCTCATCTGTCAGTTAATCACTAGAGAATATATAAGTGCCTGCGTCAGTTCTTCCGGTATTCCGGAACTCCACCTCTTCATCTTAGATATCCCGCCGTGGATAATGTTCCTCCTCCATTAGTAATCCCATGAGGGAGTAAATTACTGCTCGAGTTGAATTTCTTCCTCGAGCAACTCAAGCTAAATTAGTTTACCCTTTACACTTATAAAACCAAGCGATCTCATTAACCAGACGTGTTCAGCGTAATACATTTGTAGCTGTAGTTACTCTGCCTGGACAGCGTTGTGAAAAGGTGGATGTGAGGAAATGACTTTATTTGTCCTGTGGAATTACTTTGAGTCCAGCTGGTAAAAAGAAATTGCAAAACTGGCCCTTAAAAGTTCTTTCAACACAATCCACATAAATCATAGAGCTCATATACCCACAGAATAACTCTGAAACAACCTGTCAAACCTCATGCCTGCCACTATTTTTCATTTCAAAGTTACAGTGGAAGGGAAAATTCAGAGCAAATTAAAATGTTTGTTTGCTTATATAACACATAAAGCTACTGTGGTGCTTTAAAATACACTTTTAAATTTAATTTTAAAGCAGTTTCTTTTCAGAGTTTGAATGTCACAGTGAACTGGGCTCTGCTGCTCTTCAGAGATACAGTGATTCTGTCATAAGCTGGGATCAGTCTGATGCATGTCTTTCCTCTTGTTTCTTTCAGCTGAAGGAGCTGGGGATTATTGTGTATGACTGTAGCTGTTTGGCTCTGGATCTGCACAGGATCTTCTCATTCTACTGGCAGCTGCAGTACAGAGACTACATCCCTTCAATCTGGTCCAAGAGAGTCACGGCCGTGTTCAGCAGAGATGAACCGCTGCAGCTCAGACTCAACAATACAGACGCCACTGCTTACGTATCGGTCAGATCAATAAAACCTTTCTTCTCTGCCTGACTTCTTTTAACTCCTGTAAATGTTTTTTACAAGTCTTGGATACAAAAAACCTATTTACACTGTTATTGCCCAGGACAAAAGATGCAGTTAATTTAACATGTGCTCACCCTTCATGACAACACGCTCCAGTTGTGGTAGGATATCACAATGGAAGCCCACCATTATAATGTCTATTGTAGTCTATTTAATGGCTTTGTGTATAGTTGAATTTTTGTGTAATCTTAATTAATCTTAGTGTAAATGACTTGTTTACATAACATAATATTATAATTTTTCTACATAGAGGATTTTTTTTATTTAGAGAATAGAATTCTATAATTATAGTAATATTTAATAACACATTTAAATACAAAATTTAAAACCAATATATCAAACCACTGTAAAAAAAAATGCAAAATGCATTTGGGCATCTCTCCCAAAACCTTCATGCCCTGACGGTTGACAACTTCCCCATGTGACAACTAGCCCCACCCTCCATATTGCTTAACTGATAATCAATTCTCAGTACAGCTTAACTCATTTTATCTGCATGACGTATAAACCACAGATTCTATTAACATTCATATGCAGGCTGCTATATTTTATTTTGCATATGTCAATGCATCAATACTGTGTACAAGAAATTATGAATTCATAACTGCACGTACAAAAACATACGGTACATATATCTGACATATTACTTCACATGACCAGCTGTACAGTTTCATACAGTGTAAATATGTTCTCCAATCTGTGTTCATTCTTCATATGAATACTTGTAAAGCACTGGTTTCAGCACATCTAATGTAACTGGGGAAATATCACTCGCTGTGCTGGTAATTTATGTGGCTGAGTTTATTCCACGGCACATGTGAGCATGCTGGACATGTGACTATGATTTGAGTGTGATGAATACTGACTGTCTGTTACTGACTCAGTGTTTACCCAACACACCTCAGACATCCATCATCCGTTCTAATGAATCGTGCTGTTCTGTTACAGGCTGTGGAGTCATTTCCAGCTCAGTGATAAAGATCTTTCTCTGACAGTGATGAATGCACACAGACGGCTATCTCATGCTGACCTCACAAACTAGAAATGAGCAGCCCGAGAAACTTTAAAACGGCCTTTTTCTCATTTTTTACCTCTTTCTGGAGCAGACGTCACCTGAGCTCTTCTGCTCGAAGGGCCGAAGCAGAGATACAGACGCCGTGCGTCACGTGATCCGGGAAGCGAAGAAATACATCTACATCTCTGTGACGGATTACCTGCCTTTAGTGAACCGCAGCCTGCGAGGATCTGCTGTTATAAGGTAACGCTGCTCTTCACAGGTACAGAATTGTGTATTCATTCCTCAACTGCGCAAAATACCTGTAAGAATACAAGAGAAAAGTTTTGCATAGTCTTAAATATTTAACTAATAGTAATACTAAATATTTTACTAATAATCATTTTAACAAAAATGCTGATTATGAACAAGATTTCTACGATGCAAAAAGCGTGGTCTTAGTTATTTATACAACCAGTATAGTATCAGTGTTCTGTCCATTTGTCCTACTTTGTCAGATTTTCCAGCCGTAGCGAAACTATTAGTTATATTAGTTATATTATTCGTTTCTGCTTCGCGTCTGTGAATACGTAAAATAATTCAGTGTCACTTTGCAGACGATTCTTATTAGGTAAAATAATGATAGTCAAAAATATCAGATTGTCGTACGAGTACAAAATAAACGGGTGGGATAATTTGACAGTAATTGCCTTGATATTCTTTTATAATATGTAAAGAAAATCTGTTTATGTGGAGATTTGGAGTTTGTCTGTAATAACTGATGATGTTAACAGTGTGCTATTTTGTTCATTGTTTGCTCCAGGTACTGGTCACCAATAGATGAGATGCTGCGTGAGGCTGCAGTTCTGAGAAAGGTCAAAGTTCGTCTCTTAATCGGCCTGTGGACGCGAACACACCCGCTGACCTTTAACTTTATGACATCACTGCAGGCGCTGTGCACAGGGCTAACCGGCTGCTCTGTGGAGGTGGTGAGGAAAGAATCTGTTGATACAATGACATGCACATCTGACTCACATCTGTGTAAATATATGATATAATAAAAAACTATACTTTATATGCTTCATATATACACATCTGTCTTTAAATCAGAGGTTTTACAGAGGCAAAGAACAGACAGGAGGATTTCAGCACAAAGTCAATGAGAATAAATTTATGGTGACAGACAACGCAATATACATCGGTAAGACTCTCTCCATTGCATGAAACAGACATGTGACAACATGCCCCAATAACAATACAAAGACTCTGCTCAGCGTGACATTTGTAAAGACCATTTTTATTAAAGCACAATGTAGCATATTACTCACACTTACCATTTATACACATTAATATTCCAGTTCTGTGTTAATAAGGTAATCTGGACTGGGTTGGCAGCGACTTTGCTCTGAACGCAGGAGCTGGGCTGGTGATTCAGGAGGGGCAGAGTCAGCAGGAGGGACAGAGTCAGCAGGAGGGGCAGAGCCAGCAGGAGGGGCAGAGCCAGCAGGAGGAGCAGAACTCTGTTGTGGAGCAGATGACTGCTGCTTTTGAAAGAGACTGGTTTTCACCCTACACAATAAGCCTGCGATCTGGCAGCAACACTCTGCAAGAGAGCCAACACACGAGGCCCAAACTTCAGGCTCTGAGGACAAAACCAGAGAGCAGAGAGCGTGAATGAGCGGAGTGGATTTCTTGAAAGCGGGACCAATAAGCCAAGCACACGACTGTGCCTCCGAACATCTGTGCCATGCCAATGTTTGAGTTTTTCAGTGCTGTCAATGGAACTGAATTAGAACCTTCTGGACCTCTGTGAAGGAAAAGAGTTTTTTTGTATGTACTCTTTTTTTTTTTAATTCACAACAGTGATTTCAATAAAAAGCTCATTCTTATTACTGGACAGCTATATAATGCATGTTTTTTTAAATAAGCAACCAGTGCTAGTAGCTGAGGACTGTGGAAACGGTCTACTCAATATATTCTTAAAAACCAAAACTGACTTGAGGCGGCTCATGGAGGCTCTTCAAGAAAGGACATTGCCAATTTTTTATAATCTTTGTGTAAATTGGTTTCTCTTAAGATTCAAAACAGCCTCACTTGGATCATATGCTTTTTTACATCAGTCTTTTTTTGTAAAAAACAAACTGCATATATATGCCAACAAACCTGCTGATTAATCTTTACATATATTGCCTTGTACTGTCATTGTCATTGCTTTCTCTTTGACTGAATATTATTAGCACCTCTGACACTGTGTACGTATATAAAATGTTTACATGATGCAGCATGCACAATTTTATAAAGCTTGACCTAATAATCACATACACTGAGTTTTTATATAGAATGCAAAATAAGCCTAAACCCTTTAAATATAGCTTTATAGGGTAGGTTTCTATATGTAGAAACCTTATATATACATATATATTATCCTTTAATGCACAGAGAAAACAAATGTGTTTATTAAACAGCTACTGCTTATTCCTGACATATACAGGCCACATATGTTGCTTTAATTTCTCAGTTGTCCGAGACCTGATTCTATAGCATGTCTTTGCCTTATATATGCTGCTGTAAACTATAGCTGCTGTTGTTATCTGAATGACTACCTCGTATAATACATCTTATACACTGCACATATATTATAAAACTGCCTGCTATAGCATGGGTAATATATTGACTTGAGTTATATTCCCATGTGCATAAACCAATAGTTTTCCTATATGAAATGCAGCATTTATTATACTCTCCTACATGTATAGCATCCCTGATTGACTGTTATATTAAAATATTAAAGAGTTCATTAAACGTTTACTTGATTGTGAACAGGCAACATTTGTCTCATTGATTTTTCTGTGTTGTTGGTGGGTGTCAGGCTGTAAGAAAACGTCTATCAAACTTAAATCAATTTAAAGTCTTTGTTATTTATTTAGCATGTCCAGACCAGTACATTGCAGTACATTTTTTTACAGCACCCAAACGGCATCAAAGGCACATTCAGTTTTTGTTGCGCCGAGTCATTGAGTCACGTAGCAGCATGACTCAGCAGGCAAGTTTTCAAATAAATCAAGCTTTTATTACACCACTGCCATGAGTGACATTACTCATTGTAATGTTGAACAATGAAACATGGTTTCATATATCTGTTACATTATTTTTTAATATAGATTATTACAGGTTACAAGTATCTTTTAGGTCTGTGTGCTTACACATAAATGAAACTGTTGGTAACATACATGACCGTGACATATAATATCATGCCATCATATGTGGTAATATCACTCTCGGTATAGGTCATATATTAAGCACTTCAGTGAGTCTTTAACTGTAAAACGTTGGTATAAAAATACAGACACCAGAACACTCAATATATATTGTGACTTTTCACTTTTGTAGGTGGCTAGTGGAGGCCATCTTGAACATTCTAGAAAGTTACGATTCTAGTGCATTTCAGTGTGGGCGACGTCTCAGAGAGCGACATTAACCTGGCGGAGACGTTCCCAAGCAGTACAGAAAACAATGAGAGAAATAAAGCTGACAGGGCACAAGCGTGAGGTTGAGCTGAGATCCTGTATCACGTTCTGCTCATTTCTCTCTCTCCAGCTACTGTATAAGGTTCAGTGTGCAATGCAAATAAATCAGTTCAGCAGATGGTGGATAAGGGAATTCCCCTGCGATTACACGGCCATCTACAAACTAATCGATAAACTGAACGACCTGAGCAGCAAGCTTTCCTGTTACAGAAGAAAATATGAGTGAGTTCACTGCAGTAATGTCAGAAACTCATGTTTCTAAAATTATATGTTGCTTGATCATTTTTGATTATGGCATCCTTTGACTGGGCTATAATCCTCTAGTGTTTTTCACAATGTAAAATACAGAAACATTTTCTTAATCTTATTCTCTGACCTCAGAACATTTGGAATGAGTTCATTGAATTCTGTGTCTTAATATTCTATTAACACTGAACGTTGGAGTCTAGTTACAAACAAGTTGCTACTTGAGTCTTGAGTCCCAGCCGACTGATCCAGTATGTGTGATTGTTATTTTGCTAAGCCCCGAAGTCAAAAAAGGAGGCTGAAAACAAAACACAGTTTGTGTGTGACAGAACACGTTTATTTACAAACTCCAGCACAGATGATCCGTGTTAAACAGAACATGTTGTCAGGGCTGCACTTCACTTGTCCTCTGGTTTGTTGAAACAGTAAGTCAGGCAGCACTTCCCGCAGTAGTGCCGGTCGAAGTGACTGGCCATGAACACACCAGCACCACACTCATCTGCTGGACACTCACGACGCAGGCGGTGGATCTTACCGTTCTCATCCACCTGAAGATGAGAGCAACAGCAGAACTTAATGAAGTGAAGTTCATCCAGCAGACATGAAGATGTGGGATCTCATGAGGAACTTACCTTGTAGTATTTGAGCACAGAGAGCTTGACCTTCTTTCTCTTGTGCTTGTTCTTCTTGGGAGTGGTGTAGGACTTCTTCTTCCTCTTCTTGGCGCCACCACGCAGTCTCAGCACGAGATGCAGTGTGGATTCCTGGGTAAACAGTCGCTATGGAGTGAGACTAAATGTATCCAGACTCCTGCACGTTACTGTAAACTACATTCTGGGGTCTGTAACAAGACACAGGCTCAATCCCATGCAGGGGCAATAAATAACTTCTGATCACACTTCCAGTCTTAAAACATGACACCTTCATACAACGAGTGTCTGTCATGGCAAACAGTGCACTTCAAGTTCCTTTTGAATAGAAACATCAAGACAGAGCAATTAGCCACGAAATGCCTTAAACTGACCTGACAGATTCTATTTACTGACCTTCTGAATGTTGTAATCAGACAGTGTGCGTCCATCTTCCAGCTGTTTCCCAGCAAAGATCAGCCTCTGTTGATCAGGAGGGATGCCTGCAAGAGACATGTAACAGTGAATCACTCTGCTTAACACCTCTACAGTCTCTGTTAAAATTAAAATGGCCAATTTACCTTCCTTGTCCTGAATTTTTGCCTTGACATTTTCAATAGTATCGGAGGGCTCAACCTACAATAACAGATTAAATCTAGTTGAACAATTCAGAAAACATCAAAGTCCACACAGTAATTTACAATACTGTAATTATAATGTAGAGGCAACCAGGGAAATTGTAACAACTTAAAGGATTGCAATCAGAGATTTCATGATCGGTCGACTGTACCCACGAAATAAGTTTAATGGCTGTGGAGCCAGGGATAATAATGCATCAACTACAAAACAAAAGCGCTACGAATCTTTTTAAATATGCAACAAACATTTTTGAAGTATCTAGTTGAAGACTACACTCAATTTTAATAACTTATTTCAGTAAAAAGTAAACAAAAATTACAAATTATAATGTAAGCTCTCTTTAAATTCTTCCCGTCAACTGATTGGCATGATTTACCATATACATACAAAACTCTCATCCTTTTATAATGCAAATAATTCAATACTTTTAATGAGGGCCTGTTATTAATTGATTTGTAATAATATGTCAGTTATTGAGAAAGATGTCAACTGTCCCGCTCTCTCTCTGTCGTACTGCATGGTCTGCTTGGCCACATGACCCCCGTCGTATCATTTATGTCGTTAATGCACAATACTTCAACAACTAGCCCAAACTATTTCACTTCATTGATTTTCATTTAAGATTTTAAATCAGTTTAACCGCAACATATTTTCTGTTGTGTAAGTAAATATTAACACGAGATAAGATACAGACCCGCACTCATGCTGAAACTCACCTCGAGGGTGATGGTTTTACCCGTCAGCGTTTTCACAAAGATCTGCATAGTGATGTTCAATCCACCTGTTCATAAAACAAATATGAATGTCTCTGGAGAAAAGTAAAGCGCATAAGCGTGCAAACAAACGATTTATTTCAGTCTTTTTAGTTCGTATCCATAACTCACCACCAGTCCCTAGATGGCGGAAAACGAAAAGGGTCCTTCAATAGGCGCAACGTGCTTCTCAGAGCCCTAAAGCTGCCCGACGAGCTGCCTGAAGAAAAAGAGATAAAAGGAGGTTTTTTAATACGGTTATTTTAACAACACTTCAAATATTGCATTTAATGGGATGTTAAATATGGTTCATTTAACCACATTCAACATATTTTTACAGAGTTTTTACAGAGCTAATGAATTTGGTTATTTAAATATTATATGTAATATTCACATTGTATACGATTTTATTCCTTTGGAAACGCTTATTCTTAGAAATGCCTCATAGAGTTGTTACAGCCTCATTGTTTTTTTATTGGCTAATTAATTTAATAGTTAATAGTTTAATAGTTTTTCATTAAATTTTAATATCTTTTGAGTGTACTACACAAAAGCGGTACTTCAGAATGTCAGTATAGTGTGTGTGTGTCTATAAAGGAGAGATGTGCACCACCAGGGGGCGCTATAGCAGATGTCTTGAGAGAGCTGAGAGTCACGCCACAGAAATAAAAATGACAAATTTGGCAGTCGAAAATCTTTCACATGAATTCAAGGTTAAACAAACAAAGTTCTCTTTATTTCAGCTCTAACAGGCATGCGAAGGGTTTCTCTTCCTCTTTGTAATAAGTCTGTTACATAAGTCCAGCCCTTGTGGTCTTTGGCCAGTTTACCCAGTGAACTGTGTGAAGCTCTGATACTTTTTATGGATCTTGTGTAACCTCAGTTTCACAACTCATGGCAACAGACAAACATTAGCATGACACTGCGCTTATTTAATCTCTCAATACCAAAAATCAAACATTTTGTTCTTTTCAGAGGCATGGAGATTACATCTACAGTCATGTGCAACAGTGAATCTGTAGAACTCGGTGTGAATGAGGAAATGATCCCTTTGTGATCATCCAGTGTCTGATAAGTGTGATATTTCTCTGACCTGCATGTTCTTCCACAGACAGCAGCCACGTGAGGGCACGTACAGCACACTGCTAAGGAAAGGCACTGTTGTTACTACATTAACATGCTTTAATTAACAAGAATTGCAATGCCTATAAACGGGATAACTGACCCAGAGGACATACTAGTGTACTGTATACTGATTACTGTTGATATCTTGATGTGTCACAGTATGTTATACTGTTGCTCTTTACAGTAGAAAGCAGCCTTCACAGGCTGACAATCTGTGTGTCAAGGCACGTAGTTCTGTCTCTGCCTGTGATAAATGCTCACGGGGAAGCAGCAAGTAGACACACACCACAGCTGCTGAGCGAAGGTGGAGTCAGTGTGAAACAGTAGAGACAGATCTGAAGCAGACGCAGGCATTATGTCAGTCATACATTCTTGTAATCACATGATCACTGGTTATCTGAATCCCTGCAGCCAGCGGATACTGCAAGATAATGGTAAAATGAACCAGATAGGTTACATACTTTCTGGCTGGCGTAAATATGCACATTCAATTCAAATGAACAGGCTCATTTATGAGGTAAAATGTAGTTTATTGAGGTTTAATCCTCAAATATTTTGAACACCCTGTATTTCATAGAATAAGTAATAGCATCAAGCTGGAAACTGCATTAAAAAAAGTAAACTGAGCATACTTTGTAATTTTTAGTTTTCACTTTAGGCTAAACCTTTTATTTTAGGCAAAAAATCAATCACTATGTTTACCATTTTAAAGATCTATTGGACATGTTGCAAAGTGGTTGCACATATACTTGCTCATATAATTAGCATAATTACTAATTCAAGAAGTGAAACCAAGTTAAAATTGTGCATGATGATAGTACAAGGTAGACTGTGTGTGTGTTTGTGTGTTTCATTATCAAATGAATCCACACCCCTCCAGTGAGTGAGAGACTGATGTTTAAGATGTTTAACCTTTACTGAAGATCAAATAACTGAGTTCAGCTATTTCATTAAACACATTTCAGCTCGAAAGCTTCATTCTGGGAAGTATGACAGCGAGTATGCACTACACTGACTTACTGGCATACTGGATTTTAAGATGACTACTGTCCTAATGACTAACTGTGGATCAATGATATAAGGAAAACACAGCTTGTAAACTGTAGAAAGAGTGATTTAATCTCAATGTGAACATTTTTGCTGTTATTGCCTCATTTTTATCACACCAAGATAAGAACGGGGAAGACATGCACCAAACACCTCTATAATCACAAAGACAAACAGCAGGTTATCAGACAGCCCCCGCTGGCCTGACTCCAGAGCAGTACAAAGACTGTGCAGAACCGGTTTGGTACTTCGCTTCCCTTTTGCTGTCTATGTGACAATAGAGCCCACTGTGTCTATCCCTCAGATCTGCCTTTGTGTGTCCTACAACAGAGAAGCAACAATGATATTCACAGCTCTAAAGATATTAGAGATTATTTTACAGATAACTGAAGATTTAAAATTGCTTGTTTTGCTAAAACAGCTGATGATTAATTTACTGCTCAGAGCTTGTGCTAGTTTTAGTGATCATCAAATGAATATTTCCTTCAAATAAATAATTACTAATACAAGCACCGCTGTTATTAACTGTTTACTGGGCCTTTGTCAAATGTAAACAGACAGATATGTTGTAGTGTAGCCCATGGGGAGCGTGGGCCCACCTATTCAAATGTTATCCCAGACCCTGAGCCACAATCTGTCGCTTTGTGATGTAATGTTGTGATGTAACTTGTTTGTGCTACACAAGCAGTGCTGCTTATGAACATAATTAACTTATGCAGATTGCTATTAGTGTGGTGTAAACAAGTGATTGGCCTGAAGCTGAGTCTATTTGCTTAATGATAGAACAGGATTTTTAGGATATATTTGGGTGTTTCTTAGTTCTTTAAAACAAATAAATTTGAAACATATGGTGAAAGCCAGATGTAAATCGAAGTTATCTCCACACACAAACATTTCCTTTGAAACATCTCGCCCTTTCTAACCGGTCAGCCAATCGAAATGCATTGAAAGCAACGCAAACTTATCTACACCTTCGCTTACTAAGCACGCAGCATAAGTAGCACGTAGGGTACGAAGAGTCTCTTTGGGCGTGGTCGTAACGCCCTCTTTACCCGCTCAGCCAATAAAAAAGTTCTCAAATGTACATTCACTTCCCTTAACTAGCGCGTACTCAAACGCACTCCTTTTGCGTTGTGGAGCTTCGGTGGACTTAGGGCGTTAATGTTGATTTTTGACAATATATCTTTTTGAATCAAACGCTCAGATCAACAAGGGCTTCACCCTTTTTGAGTTAGGTTTCTATAGCGATATAACTTTATTCATAAAGCATGGACGATCAGATGGAAATCAGCTCCACGACGCCGTCATACGGCCTCCAGGATGAAGATGGAGAATACGGAGCACATGAACGTGGAAACTCGCAGATGGATGAAGCAGCAGATTTTCTGAGCAGAGAGGCGGTGGCTCACGAATCTGAGGAGGATGATATCTTGGATCTGGCCGGGGGAGCGAAAGATGCCATCGAGAGACACCGGTCCACACTGCCACGAACCGAAGAGCCGCTTTTGGACCTAAAGCAGCCAGAACCAGAACCATCGTCTTTATCCAGCTCTGGTCCAGAGCCTAAAGATGTCAAACCAGCACTGATCGGTGCATGTGGAGACGCAACGGCAAAACAGACGAAAGTCGAGGAAAAAGAAGACAAAGCATCAGTCACACCATGCAAATGTACATGTAAGTACAATACTGGACACAAGTAGTTTTCACTTTAATTTGACATCTTTACAACTTACAACAAATAAAATCTTCGATAAACCACTTGTAAGCCGTTCTCTAGACAACGTGTGTCATTGAATAATTAATATGACATCAGATCCGTTTAAATAATTCACATTTTACATCTATTAATAAGGGATGGGTGGCTGTTTACGCTTATTGGGTATTATAAAGCGGTTTGTGTTGTGTGTGTTTTTTTTAATGTGTATACATATAAAGAGGTCTGGTCGCAACAAGTGTATGTTCAGTTTATTGATGGAGTAAGTGTAGTAAAGTTGGTATTAAGGCGTTAAACAAACGTAATAAAATACTACAGGCACCCCAGTATGATAATAACATACATCTGCTTGGTTGTTGAGTTAGTTTACGAGGAGCATTTTTGAAGCGTGAGACATTTTTAAACGTTTCTACGTCATTCCGTCGTCATCTGTCCATTTGCTGCCACCTCGTGGCAAATAAGTATATCACAAAGTTTCTGATACTGTACAAGTTAAACAGTATGACACTAACATGGTGTTTTTATATGTTCATATTTTTCTATTTTCGTATTTTTTCTTTAGGAAGTCAACGCAAAATGATTTTTAAATGCGCTCCACGTTTAATGATTATCTCACTTGTAAATGCAACACTGGGTCAAAGGGCAGCAGTTTCGCTTAGCAAGTGAAAATATCACAGCTTTCTGAAAAGTGCAGTGACGCGTAGAATAGCTGCTATATAAACAAATATGCATTTTAAATGCAAATATATTTACAATATATTTTAAAATAGAACCTCTACATTATAAATAGTCTGTTCCCTTTCTGTTAGGAGATACACAAACCTGTGACTTTAAAGAACAGATTTGAAAACCAATGACCTACACCAGTCCTACATGTATATTTTTCTTAAAGTCTGTTTTTATAAACCAAAACTGTCTTTATATTTGGACCTAGAATATATTTTTGAACTCCAGCTTCATACTAGTATTGCAGTTAATGTAGTGTTAAAACCTCATATTACTACCTCATCAGTACACTGCGTTCAACACCTTTAAATGTGGTCAGCTGACCTCAGCAGTGCTGGCCTCTGCAGAACCCGATCCACCCGCTCTGCTAGGAGACTCGTAGTGTCTCTCCACCTCAGTCCTGTCCGGTCCCAGCCAGAGACTCGTACCTCCTTCCTCACCCCCCGACCACCTTTGCTGCAGACGCTTGACTGGAATGTATAAATGATGTACGCCAACTCCGATAACACGACCACCTCAGGGATGGAGATAAAGCGTTGGAAAGAACAGGGTACGTTCTTGCTTTACCCCAAATCTGCCTAAAAACAGACTAAACTATTTACTCGCCTGCCTTGTACATTACCTTTAAACTTCGCTTAAAGTAGTAGACTTCGCTTCTTTTTGTGGTCTTGCGCTGTGCTCGGAGGGAAAGAACGTTCGAGTTTAGCTCATTAAACCGTATGAGTGTCTTGTTCGCAAAGCATATTTCAACAGCAAGCATTTAGTGCTGTGCCAGAGTCTGCTCTTGGCAAACTGCTTGTATGTGGTGCAAGATGTTGTACTGACTGTACTATTCTGAGTTCAGGCGTTTAAAACTGTTGGTGAAAATGCAGTTCACTTAGATTTCTACTCTGTGGTTCTAATTGCAGCATCTTTTTGAGCAACAGTTTGTTACACTTGTAGAATTTATCTTAAGTTTAGATGCATATGAGTTTTGGGCATTTTATTGTAACACTAAAAAGGCCTTATAGCTGTTTTCTGATGTTCTGGAGTCTCAGGTTTGCCAGTTATTTTGTAGATGCAAGTTAGCACAGATTGTGCCAGTGAAATCAAGCTGGGAACATGTAATGAAGTGCGACATCTTAGAAACTGATATCAGATGAACTTTTGTGAACCCTGTAATGTTGACTTATGAATGCATTTCCTGGACAGACATCCATACTTTGGGTTTGATGTTGGGGCTTGTAAAATATGATGACGCATCTTCTAGTTATAGATAGTTTTGGGGCATTTTGAAATTAACAAGTTTTTATATAATTTTCGTGGATTTTGTGTGCAGTATAAACCAAGTGTTTAAGTTTTGAGAACATTTTATTTGCTTGTTTTGCGTTCTGTTTGCTTTATTTCTCCCACTTTGCATCATCTGTTTAAAACCTGTTTTATTTTCAGCATAGATTGTCACCAAGTAACATTTGTTTTTTAAGTTTCTGTATCATTTAGCTGTGTGGTAATTTGCTTTATTGTCAGTTTGATATACACTGGTCATTTATCATTAACACACAGAGGCAGATATAGAAAATTAAGGCAGAGCAAAATTTAGAACATTACATAATTAATATAAGGCGGTTTGTATAATTACCGTTATATAAACGTAACCAAGGAAACAACGACATCAGAAATAGAATAAATGTATTTTGAGAACACTAAAGGTAAATATAGACATACAGTTTTCATTGTTAATGCTAAAGCAGAGTTTGGATCATTTCCATATACTTAAAATACACACCGATGTGATCATGCGCAGTATGTCATGCAGACATTTATTTTGAAATCGTAGCTTTCGTGTAGTTATAT
This sequence comes from Botia almorhae, assembly GCA_036877575.1. NCBI lineage: Eukaryota > Metazoa > Chordata > Actinopteri > Cypriniformes > Botiidae > Botia > Botia almorhae. The sequence goes on along the minus strand of JAZGTJ010002370.1, from coordinate 17,139 downwards.
GGACGCGATCGTTTAAATGAGCCGTGCGCGCACATAGCGTCATTACTGTGAGTTACAGAGTGACTCTTATTTTGAAATCGGGCGTTTGGACCGGAAGTAGAATGTGTTATTAACGTTGCGCGCTTCTGGCGTGTTCTTGACTCAGAGCGTCTGATCGCAGATGCGCGAGATGGATTCCAAACAAGGTTAGTTAGTTTGTCAGTCATTAAAATGGTATGTAATTGCTTCTTTTCTCCACTCATCGCATATAATTGATATAGTCTTACATTGCAAATGGTCTTTCAGCTGCACTGCTTACAATTCAGAATGAAATTATAGACATACATGTCATTACGGGGGTCTTGATGAGGCCGTGCGACCTCGTTGTGACACATGCTCTAGTAATATTAATACTGCGAGTATTTATGACCTACATGTCACGCAGAACTCCGCATTAACCGTGAAAATATGAACAGCGCAGGGGATGTGGGAGCTTGTCAGCTTGATAAGCTTATGCAACGGTCTGTTGGCAAGAAGACAAGAGGAAAGGAACAAACCCAAGTGCTTCTGTTATTCTTTTATTGACTGTGTATTTCAGTGGGAGATTAAATGTGCATGGTTTACCTTGATCTCTCAGCTCTGAAACTCTGGCACATTGGAGTTTTAGTTTAATGAACTTCCTAATGGGTGCATAACTCTGGTTTCTGTCTTGTTTCTATCATGTACGCTGTCTATTCCGTATATTTGTGTATTATTCTTTTTATTACCTGTGTCTTGTCTTGTCATTGTCATTCTGCTGCACTGTAGAGCTTCTGTCACTAAAACAAATTCCTCGTATGTGTAAACATACCTGGCAATAAAGCTTATTCTGATTCCTAACGGACTAGGTTTACTGTAGCGTCACCATTTAATGTAATTACCTTACGGACACCATGGTGTCCTTGTTTAATTCGTTTTTATTTTTTCATCTGCAAGGGACTTCTGGTGCTTGTGGTTAAGTGTCATTTGTATATTAAAATCACCTTTTCCGCATCCTAATCTTTGAAGCCGACACCACTCAATTCTTTTCTTATCTGTCCTGGATGATGCACATCATTTTATGATCTCTGTCATTTCTATACCAGTTGTCTAAGCAGTCTACCTGTACCTGACATAACGTTTGCTCATCTGGTTTCGTGAGTTTGTTATCTGTTTGGTCCGTCAATCAATGATGGGAAATCTTTGAAACGTTTGGAAACAGTCATTGTTTTTGTGATTCTGTTTGTGCACTGTTTGGCTGACTAACAGAACTGGTTAGTAGTCTAGTGTCCATTACAACATGTATAGATAGTAATGCACATTCTCTTTCAAAATATTTTGTTTGTGAATTTGAAAATATTTAGTAAAATAATTGCAATCATTAGATGTAGTAAATATGTTTGTTAAACTGATTTGTAGTTTGTGTTTGTCATTAAACTGTATATGTATCGGTGCTCTCTGGCCCCGTCATACTCTCATCTACAGGTGTGCTAGAAATGACAGTGAGTCCTCGGGTTGCATCATGTTATCAGCAGCTCCCATCTCCTCCAGTAAGTGTTTCATCACCTGATCTTTCTGTTTACTGTTTGACAGTGGTGGACCTGCTGTACTGGAGAGACCTGCAGCGGACGGGGGTGGTGTTCGGTGCCAGTTTGTTCCTGCTGTTGTCCCTCAGTGCATGCAGTGTCATCAGTGTGATCGCATACGTGGCTCTGGCCCTGCTGTCCGTCACCATCTCCTTCAGAATATACAAGGGCATTTTACAAGCCGTTCAGAAGTCAGAAGATGGACACCCCTTCAAGTGAGGACGCGCACTCAGCACTTGTATCAGTCTCATGCACTTTCACACCTTGTTTTGTTCGCTTTGCATGAATGTTAACCGGTTAGGATAATCCTGCTTTGATCAGTTTGTGTTCCACTTCATTTAAGCAGGCAGATCTCTGGAGCTTAGCTGCTGGGCTTACACGAGGTGCTTTTGGTTGAACTACACCGTGTTAGTTTTGACATGCTGCCAAAATTTTAAGTCAGTGCTGTGAAATAGAATTAGTGCAGCAGAATCCAGCCGCTTAAACATTCTTGCAGTTTTTGAAAGTGTTTACAATATCGGTTTGTCAATTAGAAAGCACAACGGTTTACCAAACTGTGTGCGCTTCAGTTTTATCAAACACCTAAACTCTGTTGCAGAACCCTAGTCAGCTGCCTTGCTATCTAAGAGTTTTTTTTATTTAAATCCATTTTCTTCAATTATTGTACTGTTAACGGTTTTTTACTATTTTACTCCTGATACAGTTTAACTGTTTTTGTATTGGAAAGTTAGAATTCTGTTTGTTTCGAATTCTGTTTGTAGAATTCAATATTTCTGAACATTTCATTCTGAAATATTTTGGTCATTGGTCCTCACTGCAACGCATTTTGAGATTGTTTTGGCCAAATTGTGAGGCAGTGCGCCAACATTTTGGAACAGCTTTCACATCTGAAGCCTGTGAATATGATGCCCTTAAAATGTTGTCTAGTTAGAACGCTCACTAGTTTTGAGAACACGGCTCTGTAAACCCCTCTCTTCATACAGGATGTATCTGGATAAGGATATCGCAATCCCAGCGGAGATGGTTCATAAGTACAGTGACATGACTCTAGTGCACCTCAACACTGGCATTAAGGAGCTGAGGCGGCTGTTCCTGGTGGAGGACCTGGTGGACTCGCTCAAGGTTTGTTGTTGCAGGAGAACAGAGGAAATGAAATTCTGATTCTGCGCTACCAGCTTGTGGTCTCTCTTATTTGATTTGTGCTCTAGAACTGCACTCCTAAGTGTATGACATCACTAAAACACTCACATCTACTCTGAAGCAAACGTGTGTTTGTAATGTTATTTATGGATTGGTTCTTGTTGTAGTGGTTGATAGCAGCTAAACTTTACAGTAGCATTGTGTGTTGTTGAAATGTAGGTGACAGTGTCATTTTTAATCATACTAACTGCGTAACATTTTAACATTTTTTTTTAAACACAATATGCTTTTCATGTCACCTTATTCCACAAAGTGATCTTAATAGGTAACATAATTAGTAACTTTTTCTACCTGTCTCCTGTCCGTCTATTATTGGTTGGAAGGGCTTGCAGTCTGATTTAGGTGTTGGTCACGTTTAGCCTTAGGGGTCACGAAGACTCCACAATGCAGTCTTGGATCATGCTTAGGGGATTTGGACTGAGTTCTGACAGGATAAAAATGGTGCCAAAAAGATCTCTCTGCCTGTCTCTCTCACTCTGCCTGTCTCTCTCACTCTGCCTGTCCCTCTCACTCTGCCTGTCTCTCTCACTCTGCCTGTCCCTCTCACTCTGCCTGTCCCTCTCACTCTGCCTGTCCCTCTCACTCTGCCTGTCTCTCTCACTCTGCCTGTCTCTCTCTCTCTGCCTGTCTCTCTCACTCTCTCTCTCTCTCTGCCTGTCTCTCTCTCTGCCTCTACCACTCTCTCTCTCTCTGCCTGTCTCTCTCTCTGCCTCTCTCTCTCTCTCTCTGCCTGTCTCTCTCTCTCTCTCTGCCTGTCTCTGGTGTTCTCTTTCTGTTTATAGCCACATACTGTTTAAATGGTGTTTTTATTGGGGATGGGACTGGGGGGTGGGGCTAAAATATCAGCTCTTTATACCAATGTGGAATGCCAGTCTTTAGTCATGTGATGCACAGTTTTAGACTGCAGTCATGTGACCGAGCTTACTGCAGGGCTGAATGGGCTCGTATGAATAGCAGGAATGCACTTTTTTCAGCCCCTGAGTGTTGTTGCTTTAACGCACGTGTTAGCATGCAGAATGCATTTCGGGTTCTGATCAGCAGCCCATTCGCAAAGAACTGTTTTCTTTCTTCAAAAGTCTTGTTTTATCTATTGTGGGATGTGGAGGTTGCCAGCATAATCAAAAATCTAAATAAAAATCAAATCAGTCAGGTGTCACGTGTGGCACAGAATATTGGTAAACAATATAGGCCTCCAGTTTTACTGCACTGTAGTTAAGTATTTACCAAACCATCTCACAGAACCATGAGGCACACCAAACTGGTAAATTTGATCTGTAAGCCCCCCAACCGTCCCCCCCAGTGACCTTATGTGCAGGACTTGATGGAATCTGTTCTCATCAGAATTCTGCAGAAATAGAACATTTTGCAATTCCCTACATGTGCTGATTACATTAAATTGAACAAAATTGATTTCCTACAAAATTAGCTCATAAAATACATAAAAATATCTGCAGATTCCGGTTGGTACTAAATGTCCCAACAGATGATGGTTGCAAAACCAGGGGTCATGTGACCAGAACTGTTTTGCCAAATGTGTTTAGATCATGGGATGACGAGTGCTGCTTAATCTTGCATCAGAATGCAAGACATTGTAAGGTGTCGCCCCGTTGTGAGCCGAGTTTGTCGTAATGGAAAAGCAACACTAACATTAATATTAAATCACCACCTCATGGCTTTTCCTGGCGGTGTGGCAGGTGGGGGTAGCCGGGCGGACTGAACCATCCGTGTAAGGAGATTTACTGCCCTGCGAGGGGGGGGCTGAGGTTCTTCTGAGGGTGTGGATAAAGTTACATCCAGAGCCCACTGCCCTTTCAGAGCCCAGAAGGTTTTCCTCAGATGGACGGATAAATTCCAGACTGACATTCACTCTCTCTGTGGTCAGGCGGCTATATTGAGTCATGTGTCCAGTTACGAGCAACTGTTTGTGTGCCGGTGGCTTTGAAACGGGTTCTGCCATTTGTTGGAGCACTCAAAGCTGTGGCACTTTTTTCTGAGTTGAAATGAATACAATTCATATTTGCAATGTAGATTTATAAAACGGTTTTTAAATTAAAAATGTAGATTATTAGTTTTGCATTTAAAATTACACCGTTAAAACACAAATCAGTTGCATAAACTTCAAATGCGTTTAGTTTTTCCCTGAGGGCCACCTATAATGTTAGTAAAGGTTTCTTGCGGTAAAAAAAAACGGTCATACATTTTCCCCCTGACTGTTTTCCTGTCTCTTTTCTAGTACGGGCTTTCTAACAAACCTCCTATCCTAATGTAATGTGCCATAACGATAAGTAAACCATTGGCAACGCTGGCTAAGCTTTGGTGTGCAGGGCTGCCGGTCTGTAAGCCAGTGGAACAAGTGTTTAAGGAAACCCGATGAGAAATGGTGCTTTTCATGGCTCAGAAATGACACACTGCAACTTTAGGTGTCTATATAAACACTCAATCCGCATGTGAAATCAACAGCAGCTCTTCTGACATGTTAATGTGGAGGTTGTGTTATTCTGTTGCAGTTTCTGACATCAGAAGTCTTAAATGTTGCAGTAGTTTTTGTCTCTTAATTTCATAAATTGGTTTGAAAGGAAGTTTTTGATCGTATGAGTGGTTAAGTACTTGTTAATCTAGAAAAACGGTCCAAGACAAACTTATGTTTTCTTCGTATTAGCCCAAGACATGAACCTTGTACAAGTTTTCCTCTTGTGCAACTTAACACTTGCTGTAGATGTTGACATCTGCTGTGTTTTCATCTACAGTTTGCAGTTCTCATGTGGATCCTGACCTACGTGGGTGCCCTGTTCAATGGTCTCACCCTCATTATTTTGGGTATGTTGCAGTTTGATTAAAACTATCTGAGTGCATTAGATCAACCTGAACAGATGATCAATATTACAGTTACAGTCGTTTCAGTGTGAGAGAATCTGCCACATGTACTGTGTTGTTTTACTGCAGGACTCATAGGTGTGTTCAGCTGGCCCATCATCTATGAGAAACATCAGGTACAGCTGCCGTGTGCTTCTGTTTGACATGCATAGACAACAACAGCGTCTGGCTCAGGCAGCTGTCGTGCTTGATAAAGTATTTATAGGGAACCTCAGTGACGATAAACTCCATAATAAATGTGTAATGTTTACCTGAATGCCATAATCTTTCTTTATCACTCCTAATACAGGCTCAAATTGACCATTACTACGGACTGGTGAACAAGCAAATCAAAGATATTGTGGGGAAGTAAGTAGAACTTACATGCTGAACTGGTGCTTCTCTCAATAAATTGACCATAATGTGTGTGTTACGGTGAACAGGGTGACTGCGTGTATTACACACAGAGAGAACAGCGGTTTCATACACATACAGACTGGATACAGGAGTTTTGTTTGTGTGGAAATGTCACGTTTCAGCATTAGTGTTTGTCAGTTTTCAGATGGTCCACATGGTGTATTTTTAAAAGCTGATATTAATATAAAATCATCAGTTTTCTCTTATCTAAGTAGATCAACATCAACAATATTTAAAGGCCTCCACAGTTTTGACTTTCTTAATCTGTAGATGTTAATTTAAACCTATTAGCAGTGATTAGTCACAGATGGTTTTCACAGCCTTTTTTCTGTGTGGAACGTTCTTCTAATGTTTTCCATTCTCTTTGTTTCTGTAACTCGTCATTACAGGATCCAGGCCAAGATTCCCGGAGCGAAACCCAAGGCAGAGTGAAGTTAGACTGCGTGTTTTCCGTGCGTGAGATCTGATTAACGATGGAACGAGATGACGAACAGAATCGTGTTTGGTTTGAGAACAAGGTCTTAGATGAAGCAATGTAAATTTTCCTTTTCCTTACCCCAGTGTTTGAAATCTTAATAGAACCGAGAATCTGGAACCTTTTAAACCTCTTATCAGTTGCTCATACAAGCAGAATCATCAGAGTTTTTCAAAGTAGAGCTAGTTCAACAGCTGTCACACCATCACAGAATGTTTGAGGAACGGATGTTGCTGAAGGCTGGAGTTTCTCTGGAGTTTTTCTTTTGCTATTCATTCAGTGAATTGTTACCTGTTTGGAAGCCATTTTGAGTCATTTCTCTGCGCTAAAGGGAGTGAATTCTTTTGGTTACAAAGTTCCTTCACAGCAAGTCTTTGTTTTTAGCTTTTTTTGGCATGATAGATCACTGTGGCGTGATAGGTCACTGTGGTGTGGTGTAACTTAAAATTGACTAAATTAAATCATGTTAGATGTGAAGCGGCTTCTAGAGTTCTGTAGCAGTTTAAAAGCAGTTTTATTTTACACTTCAAAGGGACGTTACATCGTGTTGCACCTGTATATTTGTTGACGTTTTTAATAGTTTAGTATAAAACTAAAAACATGAGCTAGAATGTGTGCTAAAGTTGGCCTATCACCTCATCACCTACCTGTTGTCAGATTCAACAACACGTTTGCAGAAATCGCCGTCGTCGTCGTCGATCGAACACTCGAAACGGCAGACGCTCGCTCTTATACTCACAAACTTCAAGCACTGTTGTTCATGCAGGTCATTGTAAATGATAATTCAGTTTTGATGAAAATATGCTGAAGGAATGCATTGTGAAAAATTAAGACCATAAAATATCAATAAAGCTTGTAGACAAACTGCTTGGTTTTGTGGTTAACTTATGAAGATTTGTCTGGTTATGCTGTTAATAGTTGCAGTGTGTTGCAGCCTTTATCGCCATCCAGTGGGAGTATATAGGTATTGCATCAGAGTTGTTTGAAATAGAAAATTCTGTTTAAGGTAAAAAAAATTCATACAACATGGGAATAAAGAAACTGCAAGAATATCAAAATGCTGTCACTTGCAGAAATTGTAATGTCATTATAAACAACATGTCCACTGAGTGACGGTTTATCAGTGTGCCTCAACTTGCCTCAGCCTGGTGTGTATAAGATACTTTGAAAATATTCTACCTTTTGGGTAAACTTTCATAATGGAATTGACGATAACATACCAGAGGCTTATGTCTGTATTGAATCCTTCATCTGCTTGATGGCCATTTTTAATCATTTCTGTATGCCACCTGCATCGTGTGTATAGATAAGGATAAAATATAGGTTTAGTTGGTGTTACATAACTTCCCATAGGCACTTAGTCCTGATTTTGAGCCAGTCACCTGAGGTAAATCACCCAGGACCAATAAAGCTTATGCATTTAGCTGTAACTATACATGTTTTAGAACAACTGAAGCACTATGGACCAGTCAGCATCCAAAACCAGAACTATTTTGTTTTATGATGTATATTATGTGTATTATATAATACAATGATTGAAGCCAACACACAAAAACACTGGGCAACTAAGAAACATCCCTGTGTAAACTTGTGCCTGCACAGGGCTGTTTGCTGGAGTGAAATTTGGGGTCCTTCATAGCCATGTCCCCGCACTGAGCTTGACTGCTGATGAGACACGGTAACGAGAACAAAGCTCAAAGAACATGTCATGTTCTCAAAAACTGCTCACCTTTGCTCTTGCTGGTGCTCATTGCTTCATTGTTTGTGTGTGTGTGTGTGTGTGTGTGTGTGTGTTTGTGTGAGGTATAAAGTCTGGTCAATGTGCAGAGATTCATTTGAATGAAGATTAGGTCATCCTGATGCAAAGATCATTAGGGACAGGTGCACGTGCAGCCAAACAGATTATCAGACTGTCTTCTGAAATGAACTTTCTATTGATTGGGTTTCTGTGCAGAGAGGTAAGCCTTGTTTCTCTCTCGTCTCGGCTGAGCACAGATGCGTCCGTGCTGGGAAGATAATTTGCTGCCTGGAGAGTGGCTTTCCTATCGCTGGCACACGCCTCACCTGCGCCTCATTCCCTTCACCTCACGATTGCTATTTACTCAGGGATAAATTAGAAAGTTACATTGAATGAAAAATAGCAGGAGGTCTAAAGGACAACATTCATGTGGCACTTTCAATAAAAATGGGACGGAATCATGTATTCTGGGTTTTCAGTGTTTTTCCTGAGATGACCCGGGGGAAGAAATAATAATATTAAAAAAAAGCGTTGAAATAGGAAAAGAAAATAGGACACAAGCAATGTGCTGTCAAACTTGATTTTGACAGAGAATTGTCAAAATGATGGTGAATAATTTCTCCATAGTGTTTTCTCATAGATGTGACCTCACAGAGCCCTCTCGTATGTGCACCTGTCAGAGGTGGTTAGCATCTCTCCAGAAATGATCAAACGAATACAGACAGCAGCCGGCCGACCCCGCACCCCACTAGAAAAATGCGCAAACACCCTCGTCAGATTGTCTGTAGGCTTAGCCATTTTTCAGAGGCGTAGAAGACTTCAAGCTAGTGTCACACCACTAAGAGAAAATTCTTGTAATAAGAATGTGTCTGTATATGCGTGTCCAAGACTAGCAACACGAAACCATAAATTAAATGAATTTGTGTCACAGGCTTGAGAAATCAGGACCGCCGGATTTGACCACTTGTTTTGGTCTTGACTCACACTTGCAGAATCGGTTCCTTCATGTACTAGGAGAGAAAATGAGGCACTATAACATCACATTAAAGCTCTCAGGATACGGGTGTATGGAGAGGGGAGTAGATTAAGCTTGTGCGTTTGGAGCGGAAATTGGGTTCTTTTAATTTCCCAGTGACAATGCTGACAGATAAGGTAAGGTAATAGACTCTCTCTCTCTCTCTCTCTCTCTCTCTCACACACACACACACACACACACACACACACACACACACACACACACACACACACACACACACACACACACACAC
>JAZGTJ010002369.1:0-43030 GCA_036877575.1 Botia almorhae | reverse complement strand
CTCAACAGAGGAACAGAGTGTGAAGACTGCTGTATGCTTCAAGGTGACATATGTCGTTTCTGCACCACTGGTGTCACCATACAGAAGGCCCAACGATCTTACATTCATGAATCATGGGCATTTTATCTGTCTAGCTGACATTGAGACATAAGATTTTAATACCAGCTTCAGAAGCGTCTCCTAAAAATGGGGCGGAAATAGTAAATAATCAGTAATGTTTTGCATCAAATGAAAAACACAAATATTATAATAATATTATACATACATATATACATTTAATCAACAAAAATGAAGATTTATTTATTGCAGTAAAAACAGCAGGCCAGGTAAAAATCTGAAATACAAGTCTGAACAGGTGGAAATAACAATCCTTATTGTTGATCCTGATCACCACGGAGACTGAAGTGAGGCATGCCACATCAAGCTCTGCATCACTTCCAGCTCCAATCAGACAGTTTGTGGTTTCCATATGCATTGATTGTGAAATCAGACAACAGATCACAACATTCAGGTGGTTACTGGCAGCTGATCAACAGGCCAACTAATTCACTTTACATCAATAATCAGCAGCTGATTTCTCACTGCAGAACATTCACAATACAGTTGTGTGTGTTATAATCAAAATGAACAGATGCACATTAACTCATTAACAGGTCTTTGACTGCAGAATTCTGCCGGGTTCAGTTCACTGTTGTGTGTCAGTATCACAGTATAAAGCAGTATAAAAGTCAAGACTGTTTGTTTTTCAATGGAATATCAGTCGGTTTTCATGTCCTCACTTATCATTACCACATTTAAAGAGCTACACAGAAGAAAAAAAATCAATTTATAACAAATAAAACTAGTTTTACCTACACTTTATTAAAAAATAATATTAACAAAAATATTAAGGGTGCCTATGTAGATATTTCAAAAATGCATTATGGATTTATTGAGAAAATGCTCAATTTGAACACTGTTCTTCCTGTTCAGCCCTGTTAATCTGTTACATTTACTACTTCTGAACTGATCTGAGCTTTCTGAAGTGAAGAAAAGCGTGTTTCTGACGTGTCTCTTTCAGTCAGAGTTGAATTATGTTTACACTTTTATCAAGTTCATTTATGGTAACTGTTATGGGAAAATGTTTACGAAAAAAAATTATTGGCACAACAAACATGAATATTAATTTTAAAAAATCTATGTAGGGCAACTTCGATTCAATCAAGTCACCTAAGTCCTAAAAAAGACTGCAAATGATGGAAGTCATGAGTACAGTACAATTTGGATACTGTACACAGAAGAAACAAAAACCACAAAGTCCAATTTTGATTTTGATGGGGTCTTTACAGACACTGATAAAAGACTTTTTGCATGTTATTGTTATGGTTTGTTAAAAGCAGTGCATGCTGGGAAGGGAGACCCTTCATTCTGTCAGAGAGTTGTGTTAGTGTACAGGGAAGAAAGAATCCTCTCTTTCTTTCTGCTGTCTGAGAAGCACCAGGATCCACACGGTTCAGCCAAAGGTTAAAGTGCCTCCATCTCACAGTCACAGCCTCGCAGCTCAATGAGCTTCATTCTCTCCTGTGACAGAAACTCAACACAAAACCCTGAGAGGAGCTGCACTCACTGTTAATGTGTCTTGGTACAAACATTGAAATCAATGCATTGCAGAAATTGATACACTGACACTATCATAAAATGAAAGTAGCTTATTACAAACCTGCTGTTTATACTCTACAAATAATTCCTTTATGTGTGTGTTTTAATGTGGTCTGCAGGCCACAGATGAAACCAGTGAACACAAGCAGATTTAGACCTGCTTTACTGACAAATAGAAACTTTGCATTATGCATCAGTGTTATTTAAACAGAATTGTTTGGACTATTCACTATCACTTGAAAAAAGTTTGTCACTGAATGTCCAGTAATGTACAGCAGAGATCATTGTATTACAGATCAAGCTAACAGTTTAAAAACATCTTCCAGAGGTAAATCAAATAACATCAAATAAACACACAGTAGCATCTGACACATGCTCTGGGGGTTTAAGAGCCTAATCAACAGGTGCAAAAAACACTGTAAATCTTCACCTGACATACATCATCCCCTCCTCTCTCAGCTTTCTTTAGTTTGTGGAGGACTCTGACTCTCTGACTGCTGAAGTGAATAATAGATGATGAACATGAATTAAAAGAGGCCAGAAGAGCTGCAGCACTGCCCCGGGGGCTGATGGGATTGGACTGGTGGTGGCAGGAGAATTTCTGTCCCACTTTCTATTTTTAGATCCACACCAGTGCGCAGAACCACACCCAGTGTTAGCCAGTGGAGAAGACTATACATCCCTGTGAGGGATCTCTTCTCCTAAAGTTCACTGCAAATGTTACTTCCAGACTGACAGCCATGTAGGTGCTGTATTACATCAGTTCTGGATTTAAACACACACAAGTATCTGTCTACTATTAGAGACATATTCAAGTATGATGACACTCTTCCTATCATGAGACATGCATGAGTAAATGTAGCATTAATACCCTGTATATGTCTATAACCCATTCAAGTCCTTACTAATTAAGGTCTCGCAAATAAACTGCCAACTACAGTCTGAGCTAGAAAACTGACACTCGTCTCCTGTAAGTACAGGAATGCTGTATGTCATGTATGTTGTGTGTTGGTGTGTGTGTTCAGCCCATGTGTAATGATGTAGCTGCAGTGTGTGTTTCAGCCTATTATGATCGACAGTGGAACAGAAGATGCTACAAGAGTTTAAACAAACTAACTCTGATAAAACTGAATAATAGATCTTTGTTACTACGCCTGACAAGTAATAACAGATAATGACGAGCTATAACCAACATGTAACGCTGTGAATCTGCGCTTCACTTGCCCAGAGAGCAGAATTAATACTTCATGCAAACACTGTGGTTTTAAGACATGGCAGAGAGAGAGATGCTCAGCCTAAACACTCAAAGCTGAACTCTTAAAGTGCTCCTGTGGCTAAATGGAACATGAAGCTTGCAACAACAAGATTTTGGGTTTGAACACAGGGAATGCACATACTATAAAAACAATGTGCTGTACCTTTCTTTAAATCAGAACGTCTGTCAAATGTATCAATGTAAACAATAAGAAATCTTAAAAGCATCTTGAGGAAAATAATCTATCAAAAACAAGGTTACACATTCATGTCTCATACACATCTAGATACACCCAACTTAAAGATGGCTTACAACTGGTTAATGAAACCAGTTGTAACGCACACTAACACAACTTGACAGCCAAAATCTGTTGTGTGTCTGTTCTCAGTTAGTGTGATCTACAACCACCCTGTATGCAGTTTAATAATAATATAGGTGCTACAGCTGTGAGCATGTGAGCTTTAATATTACACACAAATTATATTCCGAGCTACCTAACACAGTAATGAAAGTAATGAAAGCAGTAATGAAAGCATTTGCTGACAATGATGTCGAATGAAAACAAACGCTTCCTCACACACAGTGACATCAGAGGAGCATTTAACACAAAGATAACTACCCATCACGAGAGTCCCACCAACATCTCCACACGCTAACATGACGACCGCTGAAGAACACCTGCAGAGGACAACAGCAATAAATGATACAGAGCAGAGAAACCATATAAATGGAGGAACAGAATGTCATTTCACTCCAAACTCTTGTGCAATGACAGCTCTGTCATCACCACAAGGCAAATAGAGCGTGAGTCCAGAACCAAAAAACACTCATATGCTGACAGCTGCAGCAGTCTGTACACAGGAACACAATGTGACACACTGACCTTTAATGTCAGCTTATAAGAGATGCTCACACAAACAGAAGTGAACAAACAGGAGTGACATAACAGATCTATGATTTATGAAGTGCAAGATCACCAACAGCACTCACTGTTGCAGTGACTTAAATAATAAAATGTGTTTTTCATAATACTGTCACAGTACATTTTGGATTTAAATTATACACACATTATTCAAACTTGTCTTGGACATGAAACACACACACACACACACTTTGTGCAGCTCAGTGTGTAGCACCATCTGAAGGTACAGTAATCTGCAGTGACAGATGGAAATTAGGGTCTGTTCTCTGGAACTGTAAATATTACTGCTGATATTAGATATTAAACAAAACAAGCTAAACTGCAGCTTTAAGTTACACTGAATCTACAGTAAGTGGTGAAGATTAAACACAACCAAATCCATCAATGGACATTAAATCTTGTTGCAAATCTTCTCTTGACCACACAATATATCAAAATCAGCTCTGATACAGATCAAACGACGTCTTACAAGAAGAATCAACTGTTCTTGAAGGTCTCTACTCTTTCTTCTTGACAACAAGATTAACTGGAGAGCAGCTGGAGACTTGCTGAAGTCTTAACACTGTTTAACACACAAGAGTCTCCATCAGTCATCGGCAAACAGCCCTGAACACACATGACAAATCAACAGTTGAGACATCAGGAGAGCATATATCTGTGACTAACACAACAGTACAGGAGTGGATGTTCATTACCAAAAAGAAAGAAAAATGAAAAAGAAAAAAAAATCAGGGACCAAGATGGAATTTTTATAGAATTTTAGTTTTCCAGAGGTTCACTTTCTCTGTTAGTCAAGCTTTTTATCCTGGATATCAAAATCTGAAGCAAGCAGCCCAGCAGCAAAAAAATAGGCTCATGGGCTCACACCTCAACTTATAAGATTAAAAAGTCAGTTTAATTTAATGTTTATTTTTAGAATTTTAGAGAGATGATAAATCAACTTTTATGAATAAATGAGAATCCTGTCCGTATAAGAGAAAAGAATGTTATAAAAAATGCATAAACGTCTTGTACTGCAATATCTGTCATCACAGATATGGCCATCAAACACGGCCTGTAATAACATTAAATATGTAATAACATTAAATAACGCAGCGAGTGAGAGAGAGAGAGAGAGAGAGAGAGAAAGAGAGAGGCCACCACACATTGAGCTCTCAGTGATGGAGGATGCTGCAGGTGAGACACAGACTGTTCTTGTGCTGTTTGTCCATCACAGAACACACAAACTCATTTCCAGCTCCTTCAAATCGAATGGTATTTGTCCACTACCATAGCAAAATACTTATGGTAGCGCTTATGTACTTAGTACTTATGGTCTGCATAATACCGGCTCAAATGGCAAAGCTTTAGCTTTATTTACCAAGTTAAGCACACACAATAGTCTGTACTTATCCACAGTCCACACACAATTGTGCTTTCTGTACAACATTTGTTTAAAGTTGAGCATTTCCTCGGATTCTTTTAACGGTATCAATCCCATTATCCCCTGTGTCTGCCACTCAGCTACCGTAGAGAATTAATTAAAACAGCTCCTGCCTCTGTCCATGTGCAGTCAGAGTGAGTAAGAAGACAGACAATAACTCAGTCTGTAACTCCTCAGGCAGTGGGCAGTGTTCAGTGAAACTGTGCGTTGTGCACACAACACAAGATGAGTTTTGTGTATTTTGTGTAACCTAGACTTTTCAGCTCACAGCAGGAAACTTCAAGTCTAATCAAATGCACCCATTGACAGCAGGACCAAACACACACGCACACATACACACACACACATACACACACACACACTTCTCTTATGAAAACAGACCGCCCTAAGTCATGTCTGAATGAACGGCGTCATTAAACCCAACCGTCTGTTATTCAGTCTCTTCTGCAGAGTGAAAGTGAATATGATGTTGTGTAAACTCCACATGTTTCCTGAATTCAGTGTCTATTCACATCAATTCACTTGTTCAGAGAACGTCTGAGCTTGGAAATGGATTCATTTACTCAGGATCAATGAAGGCTGTTTTAAAGCACAGTACAGTGCTGTAAATGGCTCGGCACTATTGATTATTATTTCTGTCTGTGCAAATGTAATATATTGTACACGAACACTGTTTACAAGCACAGAATATATATAACAGACTGTTCAATAACCAATCATGTGAGAAGATCACAAAAAAGATGTCATTTGTCATGTTATTGGTTATCAGTAGTTTCATGACATGTGCTGCAGTACTGTTCATGTATCATTATCACAGTTAAGAGCACAACAGCACAGCAGTAAGAACAACAGAACTGTATTTCTTCCCTGAGGGCCACTTATAATGTCAGCTCAAGCACATAAACTCTGTTATGATTGTCTCTTTCCCTTTTAGAATACTAACAACATCTCCAGGTGTCCGAGCACTGACCAGACACTCATATATGAGCTCAATCTGGAATGTTAACATGCTGTTAGTTCTGACACCAGAACCGAGACACTTTCTCAATGACCCATTTCTACAGCTTCATTTCCATTTATGATCCGGATCAAGTGGGCGGAGCACAACAAACTCCTTCATGTTCAATGAGCAAGAACAATCCAGTTTTTCCATGATGTATCTCATTTACAGTAACAGACCTGATTGGTAATTATATCAGCTAACATTGTTTGATTTATCCACGAATCACAATTTGGAAAACTGGAACCTATTGCTGATCTTCATCTTCTAGATATTCGTTCATGCTGTCTAAGAGTGTGTTTCCTGTGCAAGTTCTTTTGCGTCTCGTGTTGTAGACTCTGTCTCTGTGCCATTAACCTTGAGATTACTCCAAATATGTCGTTCACTTGATGTACAGTAGAGTTTGTGATTGCTTTGTGGTGTGTGGTTTCGATGGTTTGGAAACCTGGTTTCTGTGTTTGGAGACAAATAAGTAGTTTCCACTAAGACTTCACAACTGCAGGCTATTGTGACTTCTGAACAAACTGCTGATTTAAACTGTGTTGAGAGGTTTCCTCAGATGATTATGAGATGCTGAGCAGGAGAGAAAAAAATGAAGGATCACTTTCACAACAAGACAAAGAAATACAAGAAGAAAGAGTGTGAGACCAAAACAACAAAAAAGAAAGAACTGGAGACAAGATTAATGAAGCCGGATCAACTTCCAATTTGTGTCAATAGGCGAGTGAAGCAGTTTCAAAAGCCACAGGGTGTGACAACCACCAACACACACACACAGATAACACAATAAATGTGTGCACCTGCAGAAGATGAATAAAATGTGCTCAAAATCCCTGACATACATGATTTCCCTCTCCCACTTAAAACACACACACACAGGTCTGGTCTAAAAAACATGAGCTGATTTAGCTGGAGGTCATGAACCCTGGACTCTAGTCCAAACTGCTGTGTGTTTGTGTGTGCGCTGTTGAGTCCATTCTCTGATCCATAATCATATTTCATCCCCAGGGAATCCCATCAGACTGAGGGGCCCTCATTCAGATGCAGGGGCCGACAGCGCACTGAAGACAATACTGAGACACTGAGAAAGTAACTTCCTGAATGAGGAGTCATGAGGAGTTTCATAATAGCTGAATAATTACATCAGAAAACTGAGAGGATTCGAGCAGAAACCAGCTTTACATAAGCAGCTAAGAAACAGATTTCATAAATCACACACAAACCGTACAAGTGCCTTACAAACAGTTTAGAACAGAATCAGATCTAAATGTAAAAGAAATACGTACGGTTGGTTATGTATGATTATTCTAAATAAACCTGAAGCGAAATCGTAATTAATATAATGAAGTTAATCAGTGTTTTTACCACAGAGTTTGACTCTGTGAAGCTACTTTAAAACTATCTTAGCCTTTAATTAACATGCTAATTGTCATGATCCAATTAGATGCCAAGGTGGTTTTGCTTGTATTAGGTGAATTTGCTTCATTTATGATTCAGCTGCTGTCTATAACATTGCCACATCTCAGCCTGTATAACAGTATAATGCATCTCAACCATGGCCCATCCTTTAGCTTCACTTCACTGCCGGCTGTACTCAATGTTCATACAGACGGCAGAGGTCCACAGGGACTGTGGCTGGGACGCAGGGGGCCTCAAAACATTGCCATGTTTACACCCTACCCAGATTTTTTATATGGCAGGTTAGTGGAGACTAACAATGGGGAATGAGAAGAGATTGAATCTGTAGCTACCACTCAGGCGCCACTGTGGCTTCCTGCCAAATGAAAATCAGTTACTGACTCAAACACAACAAGCAAGCTGTGCTGTAACGTTACTGTGAACACAAGAACCTCACTGAGTCAAGTACACCCCTTATTCAGAATAAAACTAAATACAAGACTTCATCAAAGAGAGGTTCTGAACATTCTGTCTACAATTTCCTCTTCACATGTTCCTGCTGTACCAGAATATCCAATAAAAGTAGTCGCAGCACATCTGCAGCATTGCAGAGAGTGCATACCTGTCAATCATTCTACAGGATTCATACAGTACAGCTGCCACACAGCTGCCGAGAGTGAGTATTAGATGAGCTGTGGAATTATGGGAATGCCCCAATGGACTGAAGTGGGCTGAATCTCAATAGCTGACATCTCCAGTAAAAGTATAGTAAGCCAGAGAGCTCAGTGGTTTGTTTGAATGCCTCCACTGTGGAATATCACTAAATGAAAGCATGCTGTGATTAGAAATGCTCCAGATGTTGAAACCAGTGTAACATGTGAATCTTTAACGCCACAAGTCCTGGGCTGATGGAATTCATTTCTTCATGTGACGACCCTACAGAAGGCTGCTGCCATCTTATTACAGGGACAATCACAAGCAAGCTGGGATTTAGGCACTTTGCTCAAGGGCAGCACACTGAATCAATTCAGGATGTTTCTAGTTACCAGCCCTGAGCCAAAACCACTAAACCACAGCACCCATCAAAGTATGACGACATGTATTCTATTTTCTTCCAACTGACTATAAATGTGTCATTGTCCACATGCCCACTACAGTGAATGATTTATTGTGTTTACAGTCATTGTCCTAAAGCTGAACGGTCAGTGTGTAATCCTGTAAACCTGACTGTGGTATTGCAGGTTCACTTTTAAAACCCCACTCACTGAAAACTTGCTCGATACTTGAGTGTCCTGTCCAAACTATCCCAAGCATCAAATCCATTACTGATAGATTGGAGCAAGACTCTGGGGAGACAGGAAATGGCAGAATTTGGGAACCATTTAAAAACTTGGCAAAAATAAAGAATTGCATTGTGGGTAATGATGGCAGGTGTGTTGTGGCTATAACGCTTCTGTGTAGAAAATGAGAACAACACTATGAACAAATATCCACTAAGATCTAAATAGAAACAAAGTAGTACACTGTACGAATAACAATATAAAATTCATCAGTATGCAGTTATAACATGGAGTAAAGGCTCCCAGCTGCAGTACAGGTTGTGTTTAACAGACTGCACTGTCAGTCAGACTGTGAAGAAGAGTGTCTCTCTGTGTGGTCGGCTCATTTTACAGTCAAATTCTCAACAAACCCACAGCAGAAGCAGGAAGGCTGAGGGAGAGCACAGTAGGAGGTTATGAGTGTGCAACACTGGAAGAAAACTAGATTTCTCAATGGTGAGTGAGGCCTGTCTCTGCAAAACTCACCTACAGGATTTTAAATGCGCTGCTATGTGGTTTTTAGGTTGTTTTGGGTGGTGGTTGCTTTCTCAAATGTCTATGATGTTCATGTGTATAGATCTGTGCACATCTGAAGTATCATTCCTGGATTTACAGCACAAGAAAACAATGGGCAACTGGTTGAGTTTTAACATGTTTGTATGTGTCTGAGCCTGTGTTCATTTCCTAATTGTTTCTCCTCAAATTATTCTCTTTGGAAACAAACTGTGTGTGTGTGTGTGTGTGTGTGTGTGTGTGGGCAGTGGTTTCTCTGATAAGCAAAAAGAGCTCAGCTCCCAAGAGTACCTCATTCCTGTCCCACTTAAAACACCCCCAACATACACACACACACCTCACTTGGACCCACATCTCTGTCCACGTCCCACTTACCACCTTTGCTGAAGTAGGAGAGTGCTGTATTCATTTGTGTGTTCACAGATAAGGGAGTCCGACACGTGAAAACTAGAGAATCCACCTCAGATAACATCTGCTGACACTAGCCAAACAATCAGCACAATAGGACCAACACAAGCAAGACTTGTAAGAATCAAATTATAATTCAAGCAAACATAGTTTTAAAGAACCACATACACATAGCATGTAATAAAGTATAACATATACATTTTAGCAGTTTGTTTAGCTTTATAAATATTGAATATTACACACTGAATATTATGGCAATCCAGGAAAATGCTGAAATTTAATCAGATACATTGTGTATGTCAATTTCCCAATCTTCCATCTTATCCTGCTTAAGAGATTCTTCCACCCAAACCTATTCTGCAGAGACAACTATTAGTCATCTGTTAGTAATCTTTTGGTAAGTTACGGATTCTTCTGTTTGTTAGTGGCTTAACCAATGGGATATGTTCATGGCAGAACCATCTGTTTAATCAGCCAATGAAAGATGGAGAGAGACTTCAGAAAATCTAGTTCAATAACAAACATTATAGACATTATATATATATATATATAATATACATTATAATAAACATTATATATATATAATACTTGAATCAAGTTCTGCAATGCAAATATAGATTTAAAACACTTCACTGTACATACTTGGCATAACATAAAGCCTCCTCAAAAAAATAAAAGAGAATTATGATAGACAATGCCATAAATACTGAACAAACGTTCCTCATTTTCCAAAACAGCTCCAGGGAATGTTTCCATCTGTTTCAGCAAAGCCACACCCCCTTCTGAGTGACATCAAGTCACTGAAGACACACACCTGAACAGGCTTTTAAGCAAGCAACTCTGTTTCTAAAGTTAGATATAATAAATGACTGGAAAGATTTCATTTCTTTATTCATACACAACACTGTATTTGAGTCTGTGGTGTCCAGGTTTTTTATTCTTCAACTTCAGTCAGCATCAGTTTTATATCAGTCACCATACAGTATAAACAGATGACTGCTGTCGCCCTTCAGACCAATTTTAACAACATCTAATTCCTCAGCGATGAATCCCCAGGCAACTGAGCTGTGCTTTAATGCAGCTGAATAAACAAGCACATCCTAAGCAGTCATTAAGTTTGATCTACCCAACTATAATCTCAAGATTATGAATGTAGTGTGGTATAATCCCATTTTAAACTTCTCATTTAAAAAAAAAAGTCTTCACAAACCAATTTTTAAACCTTAAAGCTTTTTGTTTAAAAATGAATACAATACAATCTCCTTACCTGGCCCTGATTCCCGAAAGTACGTTTATAATAACAATTCATAATTTTAGCTGTCAGGTCAGATTTCCTGGGAATGTCAGTTTGGCTTTATCTGACTTCAACAAACGTTAAAAAGGATGTAAAGTGACCTGCAAGTTTATGTTTCAAACAGAGAGGCCAATAGAGAGGCATGTGTAAAGTAAAAACCATGCGGCTTGATTTTAGTGAGGAATGGACTGGATCATGAACCTCTTCATGGCAGGCGGCTGGTCATGTGTCAACAGTGTTCACTTAAAAAATTAAACAACATTAACTGTGTTTTAGGCAACCAGATGTAAATTCACAGCCACATTTGCTCGAAACCAAAAGGGAACTTGTTAGAAGTTAAAGTATTACGTACATAAATTCAAAAACTTCAAATCACGTGACTTAAGAAGAGGTGTGCTGTGACTCTTCTGAGCAACGGGACTTATAATATTCGCCTAGCAAATTATAAAAGAGACAACCAAACATTTCTTTACTTACACTGAAGGAGAACCCAAGCCATATCTAGCAACCAAAAACAAAATATGTGTTGAGCTGTTTTCTAACTTGGACCAATAAACAACCAACCAGAATAGCCTAGTAACTACTTGGCAACACCCCTGCAACCACACAAAATACCCTAGCAACCGGCCAACAATGTGAAAACAACCATAGCAACCACACAGCAATGCCCAGGAAACCACTCAGGGTGATGCATGTAATTGCAACAACCAACGTAAATTAACTCCTGCACATTATCATTCATCATCTATACAATTCATCAAAGACCTCCACAGATACATCATATGTAACAATTCATGGATCATGTTTACATTTATACATACACTAACATACGTGCAGGATGAAAGATAAATGAGATTTAGGTGAGACACACCTTATCCCTCTGCTGTGAAAACACTCCCACTTCCATACAAAGATCACAGTATTTTAACACAATGGACACAAAAGCTGAGCTTTGTTACACTGAGCTCCATTTTAAAGCCTCTAGCTGAGGCGTGTGCTTTTCAATAAACAGTTATTTGGGGAATCTGGCCATTGCAAATCAACAGTTAATATTTTTGACGTTCAAAGGCAGTTAAGCAAAAGAATCTGTTACATTTTAGTGACTATGGTCCATCTCAGATTTAATTAATCTCTTGTATTGCATTATAAATGCCCTGCATTGTGTATATCTCACACTGCTATCAGAATATAAAGTAAACGTAAAAATGCTGGCAGGAACGTACAAAATATTAGGACCTGTTTAAGTCCAGTCGCTGGATTTAAAGGCCTGCTTTAGTTGAGTAATGTACTGTAATTCTCTTTCTAATGGAATCCAGCTAATGTAATTAATTAAAGACAATACAAGCATAATCCAAGTCATTCACATTACCCAGACAGCCCTAAAATGTGTATGGAATCCTCCATTCATAAAGTAATGGAGCTTTGTTAGAGAAACGAGAGACGCAATACCACTCATATACTGTGCATTCCAGTTCATCATAGACTTCAGTTTAAACACACTGGAAAATTAATGAATTTATACACATCCACAGAAAGAATGCTAATGACATTTCTATCATAGCAGAGAACTGATCAAGAATTCTTCAAAAATCTAATCCCACTACATAACTTTAATATACATGTCAAGACATTAACAAATCTTTTTACAGAAGCAGATGAAGGGCCCGTTTCATTTCAACAGGTGACAAAAAGCACTACTAGGGTCGAAAACCATCTGACATGCAGGTGAACAAAGCATCACTCTACATCACAGACGCTGAAAACAGGCAATCTGCGCATGTTTAACCCCAAACAAATGTCGCAAAGCTTCTGTTTGCACATGAATCGGATACATTTGTATCCTCAATAACGCCGTGTCGTGACGTCACTCACCTCCATCCATCTCTGCGCCTCGCGGACAGCAGGTTCGGGCGCCGGTTCGGTGTGATACATATGATGATGATGAGGCTGAAATGCGAGATGTCGTCCTGAAGCCGAACCTGGATTCGCCATTTAAAACTGGTTCCTTTATAAAAACCCGCTCAGGCCCGATGAAAAGTCACACTCCCTCGGCAGGTAAAGTTATTTCTCGACACCCGTGACGCAGAGCTGCGCTGCTGCACTTCACAGACGGGACTCGAGGGCTCCGCGGAGCGGTTCAGGTGGCCAATCAGATTCACGCAGTGCTTCCCAACACCGCCACACAGCCAATCAGAGAGGAGCTTCACATCCCAGCACCGCCCAGTCACTGCCAACCATTAACGCCTTCATCCAAACACGGAATTGAACACACGTTATGATGAACACACATAATAACACATAACGATGAACGGATCACTTATCCGGGACATTAAAACAGAAGCATACAGGGACCCCATGAAGTATGACTGGCATTGCGCGAAGTAACAGAAATATTAAAACCAGTGACATTTGACAGTGATTATTCTAAAAAGATAAAGACATAAGAAGCACACTTCGAAGCAAAATAATTAAAATAAGTCTATTTGAAATGTTAACAATTAATGTACAGTTCACAATTAACAATACGTATTTTTTAACCGTTGTTAAAACATAATTTAATAAAATACACATGCGGTTACGCAACATCATTGTGAACTTTCATTTAGCCACTAAAAACGCAAATACAACACTGATATTTTGTTAGGTAATAAGATTTACCTGTTAGGTAATAAGACATTCTGACATTAGCTGCGACATGGGTCACATTTGTTGTTTCTAACTGTGTAATTACCGACCTGTGAAGCACTATATAATGTCTGATTATGTAATTACAGTAACAGTTCACCCGAGGAAATTATCTGATAATTTATTCACCTTCATGCCATCCCGGATGTATATGACTGAACAGTTACATAAGACATTATATTCAGGCTCTTTGGAATGCCGTTGAATGTGGATTAACGTTGTGAAGCCACAACAAGTACAGGCGTCCATCATTAAAGTAAACCTCCGTTGGATTAATATTGAGTGTTTGTTTAGAGATCTATACGTCACACATACACATGTAAACAAACATCCCTCTAAATTCAAACACGACTGGTGCTCGCGTGGCAGCGTGTTATTTAATATATAGCACGAGGGTGATTGAATTATCAGATCATTTTCACTTTGAGTGAACAATTCTCTAAGTTATGAAGTGTTCATCACTTATTTTTGAGTGGTGTTTTTGTCTATTATGCTATTCTGTTAGACTACTGTTACTGTTACTGTTAGTGTAGCTCAACAGAGCATTGCGTTAGCGGCACACGGTTCTTTTATACTAATATGTGATGTACTGTAATTCACTCTGGATAAAAGCGTCTGCCGAATGTGTAAATGCTTATTTATTGGACAACTTCAGGGCAAACGACACTCGTTGATTCTGGTTTATTTCATTAGTGGATAAATAATGACAGCACGTAAATCGTGTAAGTTTATAAAACGATACTGCTGACCACTGTCATGCCATAAATACATATTTAACACTCATAATTAAACTACGAATAATAATTAACTCTCATCTGAGTCTAAAGAGGCCAGTCACAGGATTTGCTCTTGCTTTATAACAATCGTCATGCGGGTTACAACTTCTGACTACGTACCGGAGTGCCATCTAGAGGACAACACGAAATACTGCACTAATATCACCTTCAAAAGCACACCGATAAGCTAAAACCATTATAACCAGTCAGAGGCGCAGACCTGTACTGAAGAACCACACAGAGGGTATTGTCACGTGGTACGTGTTATAAGACACTTCATCATAGCTGTGATGAAGCCACAGGACAGACCCATTCCAAACGTTAGAAACACATCTGTCTGTCTTTTGTGCTTTAACAAATATAAAGGAATGATTTTGATGTTTGTACACTGCTACACAGCACACAAATACACGGCTCTTATGATACTGAAGGCAGATCAAAGAAATGTGAATTGAATTGAACAGTGTTTAAAGTTCTTGTTTTAGTTGGAGTGTTTAGAAGCACCGCCTGAGATTGTCATCTCCAGCCACTCCTAGAGACTGACTGAACTGATCCTAATCAATGCCACATTCTGACAGGTAGTGTTATGGCTCCACCCCTTTGTTTCCAGGATACCCATAATTCCCTCTTTACCAAATAACAGTTCTATTTTCATTATTTGAAAGTGTTTTCATTCAGTAACATCCAACAGAAATAAAACATTCCATTAAAGTCAATGACATTATTTTAGTGTCATGTTTTTAATGGTCATCATTTTAGCTGAAGTGTACTGTACATGCAGTGGTCCTTCATATACAGATTTGTGATTAGAATACATTTCATATGATATTTTTTATGTTTGCATTTTAAGACAATTTAAATGCTATTAGAATAGTAAAAAAAGAAAAGAAAAATAATTATTTATGTTCAGGTAAAACATTCTTCTTATAGGAATCAGGGCTGGACATGTTTCCTGCAGGACTGTATTGACCCACAACATAAACAGTGTTTCCATCAGAAGCCAGTCCAACTCCGAGCTCTGTCGTTGATTTCCACACAACTTGAGTAAAGTGCCCTTACACATGATATATACAAGAGATTGTAACAATTGTAAAACAAAATAAATACATTTGTGTAAAATTAAGAAGCTTTTCTTTTTGATCCATATCAAGTGATCCGTACCTGTGTTGTGTTGAAATTGTGTTATCTCAAAGTTGTAATCTTTGATCTCACTGTACCAGCTCTCCACAGCCTCTTTACCTAAAACATACCCAATAAATGTTCTCAGTGTGAGAATGGCTCAGCACTCATTCACATCCACATTACTGTGTGGTGACACAGGAAAAGTCACACACATCAATAAAGTAACGTGCAGATTTTACCTGTCAGCTGCTTTGGTTTAGAGCTAAAAGTGTAATACACGTTTTCCCCATTGTTTGTTTGACTGTGGCCGAACATGTTGGTTTTCAGCATGTTATCTGCCCACTCTTGAGCAGAACTACACAGCGCGTCACTCATCGTCAGCTCTGGGGCTTGATGCTTCCTTCTGTACTGGTTGTGAGTGGCCAGGAACTCCTGCTTAAAGCTCTTGTCTTTTGAGAATCAAACACAGACAAACTTGATTTATATCAAACTGGGGAAATGGTGTCTTCAGTTAGAAACTACATTGAACTTTTAAATGAAGCAGAAACACTGTTTTACACTGTTTAAACAGTGTCCAGTGATGGGACATTATCTATTTTTACACTTTTTCATTAATCTCAAAATATTGCAGTGCAATGAAATGCATATTCAGAATACAGGTAAAACAGCTGTAAAAAATCAACAGTACTTTGTGTCCTATGTTTACAGGTTGTTTTGGAGTCTATGAAGACATTTGACTCACCTGCCATGACTGCCCAGGTTTAAGCTGTAAAAAAGGTAATTCATGTGTTAAAATGAATGATATAAAATATCAGTTTTTTAACATGAGCTCGTACAGTTATGTGCTAAACTCAGACAGATAAGCTTTGTCTGTATCGTATGTGAGTATTCATCACTGCTCATCATCATACCTTCTCTTAGAGATGTGTCCTCTCACACTGTCATCAGTCGACTCAGAGCTGTGCACATGTGCTAGTGTGTGTGTATATATACTGTTAGCAGCTTCATCTCCTCCCAAAACATGAACATTCCTCAGCTTCATATGTCTCATTGTGTAAACTGACGAGGAGGGATTAAAGGGTTTACTTCTTCCAAAGAATCTTCTGTTCCAAACTCTACTGATTGTCCTAATTCCCTGGAATATTGTATCAAGATATCAAGCTTTTATTTGTATCAGTTTACTGCATGCGTGCGTGTTGATGGCTATCTTGTAATCAGATAGTTATTTCCTTAGATGTTTTGGTGTAAGGTCACCTGCTGATTCCAGTGAAATCTCAGAGAACTGAAATTGGCCAGGTAGGCAATGATATTGTAAAATTCATACAACAGCCGAAAAGTAATAAGGTGCTTTACACAGGCAATAATTAACATTAGAAATTGTAAAGGTTTTACACTTATCACTTTTATCCAAAGCAACTTTACTGGTGTGTGTTTCACCAGGACCGTTTATTTTTAATTTTTTTTGTGATAATGTGTCAGCACAAGTCAGTACTAAGAAAATACTTAATACAAAAAAAATGCTACTACACTACATAAAATAATTTAGTCTTGTTTCTGAATTACCGTAATGACAGTTTGAGAAGTATAATGTCATCTTATTTAATGTAGTAATGTATAGAAACTGTCACAATGCAAAAGATATTATTTCCAGGACGTTTTCTTCAGTATTTCAAGACATTAAACTGATTGGGGCATCAGATCTGAGCTGGATCAGACCAGCTGATGTTAGCTGATGTTTTATGTATATCTTGTCATGTTTTAGAATGAATGCTAGCTATTCTTCTTGTCTTAGTTATATAATTTATATAATAGTATAAAATGTATGGGTGGCTGGCCCTGTTTTATATGCCAGGCATTCCCAGACTCTAGTTTGAATGTTAGACGCTGCATGTCTAGGTTCTAGAGCAGTTAAATTAATAGCTGGTAAGTTAAAAGAGATGTTGTCATGCAAGTGGCTGCCCTCATGCAGTAAAACAGGCAGGAGCTCATAAGGCACAAGAATCTCATGAGGAGCCAGATACAGTTTCTGTTCGGGGGAGGGTCTTTATATTAGTGGCTCATAATATAGACTTGAACTATTTTCTCATCTCTGGTTGGGTTTGAAAATAACTTTAAATAAAAGAAACCGCAATTCCTTAAAGCAAGTATGAGATCAAATGTCCCTTAAATACATATTTTTCTGACAGATTTCATATAGGTAATGGGGTGGAAAATCCCTTTACATTAGCAGAGAACTGCAGCTTGACATTTGCTGTTAAACAGATGGCGTGTGTGAGGAAACCTGGAACTACAGTTAATGCAGGTGTGAACAGAATGTTTGGGGACTGCAGTGCAGTTGGACATGTTTGGTGTGCACAGAGTATTGAGGGCTTTGACACATCGGCAGATATTCAACACTCACACAGAATAAACACAGTGAACTCAACAATAGCTAAACAAACTATTGTACTGCTAGTTAACATAATGGTGTACTGGAGATTAACCCACATCTGTACAGATGTGTTTTATGATTTACTGGTGTTTTTACAGGTCTGAGGTCAGAGCGTGTTACATTCTGTCAGGTGGAATGCTCAGAAGTGCTGTGGCAGGTTTGTGTCATCTACAGTAGGTCTATATCTGATGCGTTTGGCTCATATCTCAGTTACTGAGTGAAAGATGAAAGCATGAAGGTACAATTCTGAGTGACATTCAGCTGAAGTCAACTAGGGTATCCATGTGCTGGCTGGCAGCTCCTCTCATTTCCTTCAGTTAAAAAAGGAAATGATGAAAGAGGAGCAGAGTGAAGAAAAATGTGTGCAAATGTGATTTAACATCATTTCATTGGTTTCTGTAGACAACAGCAAGATGAAAATGATCTCTAAGTTCTTAGAATTTTCCTCTGTTTTTTGTGGATGTTTAAGGTTCTTTATGGAACCATGCAAATGGTTCTTCTGTGGAATCATAAAGCACCTTTATTTTTAGGAGTGTACGTTTAATCCTACATGTGTTTTAGAGTTTTAAAACATATCTGAACTAGGTACTCAGATTTGTCAAGTCTGTAATGAAAAGTCTGAAATGTAACTATGAAGTCTCATCTTTGCCACATTTCAGCTACGGTGTCTGGGGTAATTGGATAGTTTAATAGTCATTCTTAAAGAATACAGTTGTATTGTTTTTAAAAGAACCACCAGAGACAATTGATTCACTTAAGTGAATGATATCTGAGAACTCTTGATTTTCCTAAGCTGTGGAATGTTGTTCTGGGGCTTGTCCTGTACCTGGACTATTGATATTAAAAACAGCCACTATGGGGCAGCACCGTCACGTACCACAGCTGATGCACAGAAGTATGTTTCCAGTTCATCTGATGCCTACATGATTTAGTCACACACATTGCTGTTATTAAAATGACATTTGTTTGAGCTTTTAGCTAGAATTACCCAGCGTGAAAGACTCCCATTTGCACGTGCACGCACAGATTTGTTCTTGTAGTGTGCGTAAGTCTATGCAAAAATTCAAATGTATAAAACTTGTCTTTGACGTGGATCAGGTTTTAAAGCAGGTGTACGCACCTTTTCTGTGGCAGGGTCGGTTTACTGCAGATCTTTGTACGTCAATGCAGCATTAATAATAAGGTCTGCCTGGAAAACAACGAGGGCGTACACGCGTTTATTTTACTGTGTTGTTATTGCATGTTTTGTTTGCACTCTTATTTTCTCAGAATCAAGCCTACGTACATTTATGAAATTATGTAAATGTTTATTTTATGTTTTATTTTATAAACGAGGCCCTGCTGTTTCTTTAAAGATTACAACATAATTTCTGCTCTTTATGCACAGCGGTGCTCACACACCCCTGAAACAAGATTTAAACAAAGGTTTACATTTCGGAATTCTCTATCACCATCTCTGTTTGAAACATGGTCACTTTACGTGTCATTATGTATGCTGAAATCAAATGAAGCTAAACTGAGATTTCCTGGAAAGTCAGACCTGCCAGTTCAGATTTTAAGTCATTATTATAATCTTACCATTGGCAATCAAAACCTTTCAGTTTTCGTGAATATGTTACTAACTAGTTATGTAGTATCTCTAACGCACGTCCCCACACCTCACTCAACTTACACTCAGTGACGCACATAATTAATGACGTCAGCAGTGCTCTGGGTTTGATGCTCGGGGTGGCCTGAGGGGGGCGCTACATACGGCACACCACACTAGCAGGCAAAAAGCAATTACAACCATTTTAATACTTATTCTTTCTGTGTAAGTTTGTTACAATAACGCCAAGCTCTGCAAATAAAGACAACACACTATTAAATATACAATTACTTCACCTAAAATTCAATCTTGTATGTTGTTTTCTGAAGGTCATGTGTGGATAAGCGTGTTAAAAGGGAAAGTTCAGGATGTTTAATCATTTTCTCTATAATGCGTTTGATCACAAACCAGCGGCCTAACAGAAACAAAACCTAATAACAGAGATTCTAAAATACACCTGTAGCATCAGTGAGAGGACACTGATCTGATTTCTTGGATAGATCATTTGACCTTTCGTGCAGTGCTTTGAATTGATGATGTGGTGTTCAATAATACAATAAACTGCAGTACTGCAGCTTTTGTATAAGGATTTTGTACAATTTACTTGAAGTGCAGTTTACTTTAACCTGTAAAGCTCTGTTGTTGGTGGTGCATTAGAAGTGGCTTAAAGCCATTTGCAGGATTCTGGGTGAATTCATGTGTTTGTCAGGAGTATTGCAGTATTACAGTGCAGGACTGAGATGCACAAGCATGACTCTGAATACTGATGTCAGTGTACAGCACTGACTCTGGTCAAATGTCAAACAGACTTATAGAACTGAAAAAGTGCTAGTTACAATTCCACATGATTCTGTTCTGCCCTCTGCAGTGTCCCAGAATTCCTATTTACAATCATTTATGAAGAGATTTTATGACATGTTTGTATTAGACTGACAGTTCAAGTTCAAACTCTAATATACATTTAAAATACGTTGCTATTGAGTTTTATATAATATGTACAACACATAGTCGTATTCAATTCAGTGTGTCAGTTTATGATCTATATGATTTTAACTCACAACTGAGGCTCATGATGTTTGACTATTCCTATCCTAACCGTATCCACAACATGTTCCCTTAAGCCTTGATTTGCATCCCACTTGTCTGCTGTGCCATTGCTCATTTCCCTCCCTCCTCTAATTCTAAACATTAATGAGCATTCATTTTCATTAAGCACCCGTCTGTATTTGACAAGAGACAATATAACTCAGGCAGGCAGGCAGCCGGGTGAGCAGAAGAGCAGCAGGCATTTCTTCTGTCTGGGTGTGATTGAGTTTTGTGATTGGATTATGCTCGCAGCTTTCTGTGAACAAACACACGGTCGTGTGTGCTGACAGAACAGTCACCTGCTCCATTAAAACATGAAACACAAACTGTTTTATCCTTTACATCAACCACGAAGTCCCTCATATTTAAGCCTGGTCATAATATCAGGATTTCGGGAAAAGTTGATGTTTTGTTTTGATATTAGGAGACAAAAAAGGGTCAGCCAAGATATAACTTATATAATTTAATAGAGATGTTTTCTGTGAGGGTTAGGTTTAGAGGTAGGGTTAGTGTAGTGGGATAGAATGTACAGTTTGTATAGTATAAAACCATTAATATGTACTATTGTCTATGGAGAGTCATAAACCGTGTGTGTGTGTTCTTCAGTCTGTCTGTGAGAGTAAACTAGGGCTGCTGTTGTCTCTGACTGTTGTTTAGTCTGGAAATGAAAGCTGTCTGGGCAGAACAGAAGCACATTTGGATCTGTCTGATCTTTGAAAACGTGTCCATGTCCACTTCAAAGGAGACGACAGGAGAAAGAGCACTTCCCTGCATTAGCATAGCAAAGCAAAGCTGCAAGCTAATGAATTCTACACACAATCTACATCAGTAGTCATATAATACTGTATGCCATACATATTCATCACAATAACAATATGATAACATTAAATCAGCCGTATGATTCCACAGGAAATGTCACGTGTTTTATAGTGGGTCAAGGACACAAGGGCTGTTTTGTGTGCTTTATTGTGAAATAAATCATTTAAAGCACTTTTAGGGACTGTATCATAAGACTTGTACAGTATCTCATGATACCTGTGAATTTTACACCTACTGAGAGAATCTGATAAGAAGCCAGAGGTCTGGAGCATGGACAAACGCCTCATGTTTCTGGAGACAGCAGTCACCTCTTGACCTCACAGCCCATCCTCCTCAAAAGAGGAGAATATATCTGAACATTTCATGCATGTCATACACGGAGAGATCCACCCAACTCACTGTGTCTCAGAGAGAGAGAGAGAGAGCTGCAGGGCTGTAAATCTTGATTGCCTATTGATGTTATTTATTAGAAGAGTTTACAAGAGCATGTAAGGGATTTCATTTTCTCTCTCTCTCTATCTCTCTCAAGAGAGAGAGAGTGAGTGTGAAGTGCTTCTCTCATTAAATGAAACATCTGTTTAAGAGACGTGTGATCTACTTCTGTTGTGGAATGTTGAGATAGTGTCTGTCGGCCAATATCTAATTTAGCATTATTATTTCACTGGCTAATATCACACACAGAAATGACTGTAGATGTAATGGAAAGTGTTGATGTACATTGTTGAGCATTTGACACATGCATTAGAGAGATTATATTTCAAGTGCTGTTGACATGTTATGTGTGTAGTGTTTGTGTAGCACTTGTGGTGAGGATCATTCAGTGCCCTAAGAATTCATTGAAATGTGCTGAATGTCAGCTAAAGTAGATGTAAATGTCAGTTAAGTAAATAAGTGTAAGGGTATATTTATCGTGTAGCATGCAAAGAGACCTGGGTTCAAACTTATAACCCACTGTTAAATAAAAAAGGTGTTTCACAATGCCATAGAAGAGCCATTTTTTTCCTGGTTCCATAAAGAACCTTGAAGATCTGCAGAACAAGCTCCTGTAAACTATAAATATTTGTATTTCNGAGTTTAGAACCACACTCTATTCATGAACACCCATCAATGCTAATGAGATCATGTCTGTTTTAATCAGATGCTGAAAGCGGTTTAAACTGCATGTGTGAACAGCAGAACTGGATCAGCAGCATTAGAATTTGCAGCTGAAGTGTTTTCACTTTAAATGAGGCTATGAGAACTGAGAACTGTGAGGATTAATCTGCATTAGTCACAGATTTAGAGCTGACTTCACAATGTGTGTGTGAATGTGTGTGTTTGTGAACTAATATTTCTTAAATATTTAGCTTGTCTCTGATTCATCTGTGCGTTCATTCATAACAGTGATTCAGTGGATTAACTCTGTCATGAGTTTTTCCTGCTCTGCGGTTTAGAGCTTTTACTGACAGTGTCTTTCACAGGAATGTGTTCTGAATGAGGAAATATGTCCCCTCTCTCAGAGTCTCTTAGTCAACGTCACTTAAGTCATCGCTTGTGTCACCACCAGATAATCCTGCAAGTGGATCACATGTATCAGATGAAGTTAAAACCATTCAATTTATTTATTTTCTTTGCAAAAACATTAGGTAAGAAATATACTTAACCTCTAGGGTATATGCAATGTATTCAGTCTCTGATATTGATTACTGATATTCTGATACATTTCAGAGTTATTTGTGTTCAAACACAAGTCTGCTTCAGGAATTACACATTCATTTGTGTTGTTGTTTGAGAAAGGTGGACTGGATTACAGGCTAGGTTTGTAGACAATCTATAACTGAAACAATAATACTTCTAACCTCAAAGGAAAACAGCACTGCAGAATGTGTTGTAGCTCCATCTGGACATTGAAATGAGTTTTTAAAGCAGTTTGTAGCTGACTGTGAGGTTTTACTCACATTTGATAGGATTTGATTGTAGTTTTTTAATGACACTGCAAAGGCAAATGTTGAATTAAAGAAATACAGTGTGATGCCAAGCAAATAATCATGGTTTCTTCTGTGGAAGGTGCAAGACCATAAAATGTTCATCCAGTCATTGTATTCGGTCCAAATGCAATGATAGGATGTCATTTCTGCCTGTCAAACTATGTATGTGTTCATGTGTTTTGAAGTAGGCGTGGCTTTGGAGAGCACTCTGAAGGGAAAAAGCTGACTCTAGACCAGCCGCTGGTGCTGATGGTTAATTGTCAGTTGTATTTACATGTGATGATGTGCCACAGTGTCAGGATCAGACTACAGAACCTGGCCTAGAACATAAAGGGGGGTTTATTAACAAAACAAGCAGTTGAAAGTTAAAAGTTGAAAGTTATTTATCATGTTGATCAGCTGCTTGTATTTGTGTTTTTCTCACGTGTGAATTGCTTTGGATAGAAGCATCTACTTAATGAGTAACTATATGTAGAAGTGCAATTTTAGTAACGCAGCAGTAACTCTGAGACACTGAATGAGGAGATATTAGAAACCATGTAACAGTCTTGCACCCTCTCACGCTGCAGGAGATGAAAGTCATTAAATCATATCTGCTGCAAACTCACAATCTGAATTGCTTTTAGTCACATTACATTCAATGAAATGGCTCAGTACAGTAGCAGGAGTGAAAATGAATGAGTATCTAATACACTTTGTTGTTTGGCAGCAGGACGTGGCAACATTATTTTTCACTGAGATATTTGTCTCCTCATTCTGTTTAGTTCTAAGAAAGAAACTGCTTAGCACCACCAACAACTGCTCAGAGCTACTCAGAACACTTTTTTTCAGATATTGTAAAAGATCTTATTTCTATGTTTGATTTCAGTCTGCTTCAATCCTGAGGGCTTGTCTGGTGGATTGTGTTCATCAGAGAAGAGAGTATTATAAATGCAAAATACAGATGAAAGGTGAATGAATAATCCAGTCTGGAACTGTATGTTCTTTCATTTAGAGTCAGTGAGAAACCAAAGATTAACAGACACTATAGAAATAAACTCTTATAACTCAGCAGGTCTGAAATCAGAAGAAACGTCAGAGGAATTGACTGTCTGTGACATATGTGCTGCTTAATATCTGACTGTGGTACAGGTGAATATGCCTGTAGAATCATTTATGAGTTGAAATCTGTATAGAGCCTCTAAAAGCAAACAACAATCTGTCTACAGACACGGTTCTGTTTTGTGTCCAACACACTCAGAATCAATGGTGAATAGGGATTTTACACAGTTTTAATGTGGTCTGCCTGTATTAGATCAGGAATCAATACATGTGATTACTTTTAGAACACTCACTCACTCATTTATTTTGCTTTGTTTTTGTATGTTTTTAATTATTCTTTTTGTAAATGTGCACCATTAAAATTATGGTTTGTGAATGGATTGTACACTTGAGGAACTCTTGAAGCACATGCATAACTCACATTAGTACCAACCTTTAGCTCTTTAGTCCCATATTAGTATGATAATTAAAGCTTGTTGCAGGTGACTCCTGATATCTCCAGTTCTTCCTCTTCATCTCTGTATCGTGGTTGAGTAGAAGCATTAACACCCAACAGGGTTGATTATCTGATGAAGAGAGATCAAATGAAATCTGCTGCAAGAACTGGTGAACTGGATATTATATCTTTGGATCTGTACCATCGAAACATTTTGGCAGTCACACACTGAGATTCAGCACAACTATCATACTTAATAGTTGTTGTCAAGCTTCTTACCTTCTCCTATGCCAGGAGGGATAATCAACCAGCTAGTCTGTGATTGATCTCTGTTGAAATAAAGCAAAAAATGATATAGCAGGGATCTCCCATTCATGTTCCTGGAGGTCCACAGATCTGCCGAGTTTAGCTTCAACCTCAGTGTGGACCTCGATGGACACAAGTGATAAAGTTCTGTTTCAGGTCACAGTCAGTCAGAGCTGTATGATGAGAGACAGACCTGTGCTTCTGACAGGGTTTTGCTTTGTGAAACTTGAAAGTGTTTTATTAATAGCAGTTAATTTCTCTCTCTGAGAATCAAAGCACTTCTAGATATCAGTGGATGTTCCTCTTCATTTGAAGAACATGTTGAACTGACAGATGACTGTAAATAACACTCCCACAGATTACCTCAGAACAAACCCGCAAAACATCTGCAGCAAAATACCAACACTAATATTTAGAACTTTTAGAACTTTCACTGGGAAGACTGTGTATGACACACTGTGTGTGTGACGTTTCCCACAGCGACTGGAGCACATTAACTGCTGGGACAGTTCATGTGAAGCAGTCTGAGGTGAACTAAGGGCCAGTGGTGATATCACAGGAGTATAAGGTGCTGAATCTATACCTGGATGAAACCACAAATGGCATCTGTAATGGTCATTTGTATCTGGCTGACAGATGAATAATACGACCTAGGGCAAACACAGTTCAATAAAGTTCTAAAAAAACATCGTTGAAAAGGTGTGCTGAAATATCACCCGTTTCTGTGACAGCATCGGTACAAGACTCACGACATCTCTGCAAACAGAATTTTGACTGTGAAATGAGATATTTACTTTCTCAGAAGGAAGTGTGTGAGCGCACAATCACAGTGCTGAGTGTTGAGTGGTTGCCAGGGTGTTGCTTTGTAATTGCTAACATGTTCTGATTGGCTCGTAAACAGTTGTTGTAGTTGGAGTGTTCCAGGTGGTTGCTAGGTGATTGCTTACTAGACTAAATCAGAAGAGCCATCCTTTATAAACATCTCTACATTACTGACGTCCCTTAGCTTGGTTTGTTTCTTTTAATCATCTCTGATCTCCCTTTCCTGTGTTTTATTGGTTTGTGTTTTCTGGGTTCTGTGTCACTTGGGGTCATTTTGCTGTAACCGTGCAGAAGGGCCACACACAGCGGCTCATATTGACAGAGAATCTCCACTAATCTATTCAAATCTGTTTAAGTGCATCTGGCTTTGCTCTCTCTATTACTCAATACAAGTGGCAGATCCTACAGCAGGACATTAACTGGCTACATGATCTTCTAATCCCAGCTCATGAAGTCATGAAGGAACACAAATATTATTACTTAACACTATTTGTTATTACTTTGGCCCTGTTTCAAAACACACACAGCCTCCTCGTATAGACATGACAGAACTGAAAACTGTCATGAAAACCATGCATAGCACTCACACAGTAACTGGGGCTTCATCACTGCTTGCAGCTATATTTAACATTTAGCAGCTCACTAGGTTCTACTCTCACCTAGAAATGATTCCCTGTTTTATTCCCTCCCTGTGAATCATGTGACTGATAGGGTCTCAGAAGGACGTTTATCTGGATAAATGCATTTCATATTGTTTCTATTTAATTATATAAAACTGTTTTCTTTTAGGTAGTGTACCTATGATTAAGATGCTGTCTAGGTAGGCAGCACACTAGGTTTTCAAGAGAGGTATGTTATTTTGACATGTTCCTTCACCTCTGAAGTTTGTGTATTTGTATAAAATATTTCCTATGCTGGATTCCAGAGGAAACTTTCTGGAGGTTCTGCTCTGATTTTGTTGGGCAAAGTGAATAAATGGGAAAAGGCTGATAAGTGTAACATGATCTCAGATCATCTGAAATAAAACAAATGATGTTTAAATTTTATTTATATTTTCTAGTGATATTTTCATTCTACAGACTTGCTCTGCTATTCTAACATAGCCTGTTATACATAAACACAACTGTGAGTAATGAGTTTGTACTTTCTTATTGAATTATTGTAAATGAATTGCATGTGTTAAGAGAAAGAATGATTTTATATGCAAATGTAGGGTGATCTGAGTTTGTTTTTGACAACAAACCAGAGCATCAAAACAGTGCAGCATTATTATGATTTCTATAATTCCCAAACCTAATTTAGTTTGGAGAGTAAATCCGATAAGCACAAACACAGTGAGAGTTCTTTAAGATTTTTTACTCGGTACTAACACAGACAGCAAACTGATTTTAGCATCACAAGAAATATTGATTGCTTTGACCTTTGACCCTGTGTTAACCAAATGCATATGAGTTCTGTCAAATGACATGCCCACCCAGCCATTTCACTGGTAATTTGTCTGTCGGTGGAGTTATTGATTAAAATGTCTAGAGGCTTTGTGTTCTGTAATCAATCTCTTATGTACTGTTCCATCATCTCAAAAGATTCAAAAGACTGAAGCTCACTTGTGTCGTCTACCAAGCATTTCTTTCACTGAAAACTCTTCCAATAAAAGAATAAAAATCTTCTGGTCCCAACACAGCAATAGAGTTTATAAAGGAACAAACATAAATGTACTGTCTTAGTTCTACTGTACACATGTATTAAAGATTCATTTGGTGAATCCAATATGTTTAAGATTAACACATTGAATAGGAAACCTGTGTGTGTGTGTGTGTTTGAATATGTGGTTTACAAGAACACAAATGTGTACAATGAAGTGTATAACAAATATGGTTTATTGGGACACTTAATACCACACGTTTTCATACCACACACAAAAGACATAAAAAAAACCCTTAATTATTTTTACCTTTGACAGATTTAGCATATTTTGTCTTTTATAATATATCTCGGTAACAAACAGGGTTTCGTTTGATTTTTTAAGCGAATGATATTTTTATCCCGTTCCTCTAAACCTCACAGAAGATATTGAGATTTTAATTAAAACTGTATTCAGCATCGCGACATTTCCTCCTCAACCCCCCACCTCACACACACACACACGCTCTCACAAAAGGCAATTGAATTTCCCACACGCTGCTGTGATCTGTACTGGTCTTGTTCATGGAGAGGGCTGGAGATGAGGGCTGCTGTTGTGTATGCGGGCAGGGCTGCTGGACTCTCCTCTCTGTGTTCTGCTGCTCTCTTCACACTCTGCTGAAGCTGCTGCTGATGCTGGAGTCCCGGAGCATCTGACAGCCGCTGTCTGTATGTCCACCAAAGGAAGGAGATCCAAATACCGGAAAAGAGTGTCGTTCTCAGAAGATGAAGATGAGCAGTGCTGGAAAGAGGAGAACGGCGGTGTGGATGCACATCACCTGAGATCTGTCACGACAGTCAGAGAGTCGTCGGGATATTACTGCTACAACACGTGAGTCTTCACACAACTCTTAAAACTGACCACTGCTCATACTGTGGCAACAATCTGGCCATGAAATGTTCGAAAATGCAAAGAATTAAAAAAAAATTGTTTTTTTAAATTGTTCATTTAAAGCGTAAAAAATAGTAACCTAATAAAAACGTTTTTTATACTATAAAAATGCCACTTTAATAATCATGTTTTTATGCATTTAAAATACTTCAATATAAACGTAATTTATCATATTTAACATGTCTTTATCATTGTCTGGTATGAACATATTGATGTAAATATGCAGCTGAACTAAATGTACAAATGAACTAAAAAACTGAACGTGGCATTAATTGTCTAAATAAACGTTCTAAAACGTAATTTAACTTGGATGTGACGTGAAGGGACACAGTGCGCCACCTAGTGGAGTGCGTGTTTATTCAGTCAAGAGGCAATCTCAAATTTATTTAACATGTATTTCACACTCTTAACATATAGTAGATATTGTGTCTTGTAATGTATATATCTTGAAATATTTCTTTGCTGTTTGGGCCCTGCACTCTACTGAAAAGCAGCACAATATTTTACACTGTCATCTCACAGCTCATGAGGGAGGCAGGAAGACCTGAAGATGCTAACAGAGCTTCATTTCCCCCATGTTTGATCTGAGACTCATGTCATGATATATTCACACTGGCTGCATTTATTTCTACATTGTTTTTAGCAGATGTGTTCTAGACAGAAACATACAATACATAAATGATCAGTGCAGAAATTAAACAAAACTGCATTAAAAGTGTTACTTGTACAGTAAACCTGTAATGAATTGTTGTGTGTAGACTCTGATGAGTTGTGGAGTTTAAATCGCTTCTAAAAGAATATTTCTGTAATTCTGGATGGTTTTTGATAAAAAGTGTTTCTTAATTTTTGTCATGTTGTCTATGAAGAACTTAAAGACACCAAGTGAAACTGAGGTGAAACTGAAGTGAAACTGAGGTGAAGCCAGTGAATAAATCCTGACGGGTTGTGGGGTCAAATAAAATATCTACATTACAGTCAAGAAGTCACAAATGTTTAGTTGTTAAATAATATTTCTTAACCTTACTTTTAAGAAGCATGTTATCATGCAAAAGTCACCACCATGATGCTAGAGTGTTGAGGGTGTTTGCCGGTACATTGCTCTGTGGTTGCTAAGGTGTTCTGAGCAGTAAGCAGTCAAGTAACCCTGCAGTAAATGAATACTGACATTAGTCTTAGTAAGCAGCACCAGATACAGCACCACTAGTATCTGCATTCCCCTCATGTGAGCCTCTTGTTACATACAGAACTCCCGGCGCTGTATGAAGCATGGCTATGTGTGAACATACACACGTGTGCATCACAGCAGGCACATGACTTTATTCCTCTCACATTTGCACCTGATTACCAGCGAGCTGCATCATTGATTTCAATGGATCTGTTTTTCAGTGTAATGTAAAAGCCTCAGTTTCTAGTCATGTGATTGAATGTGATTTGACTCTGATTTGTTTAATCCACATCACAATATTGTCTACAGCAACATTGTAAATATTTGTTACAACACATATAACACATAGCATTTGTACATGTCTGGCACAATTTGGACATATACACTCTTATAAAAGGTGTTACGATGCCATAGAAGAACCATTCATCTGTAGAACCTTCCTGTTTCAAAATAGATTCTTTGTCATGGATAAAGGTTCTTAAGCTCTAAAGAAGTTTAGAAAGAAATGGTCCTTTTAAGAACTTTTGAGTGAATGGGTCTTTGGGCAACCAGAATGGTTCTTCAATGGTTTCATAGTGAAGAACCCTTTGAGAACCTTTATTTCTTGTGTATGTTAAAGGTTAATTTGATTTTTTTAAATAAAATTTCATTTTAGAAACCTCCAGACCTCTGGCTGGTACTGTATATATTGGGATTATACTGGCCACTCTGAGCTGTAGATATTGGTATTGGATGTTGGTATAGCAGAAGTGATGTCACTGAGGGTTTGTCCAGCAGATCTGAATGCTCTTCAGTTCTGTTCTTTGGTGATGTGGGTGGCTGAGCTGCTTGACTCTGTGAAATTAATTTCCTCACTCAATTAAATCTTGAAGTTCATCTCACTTAGGACTATAAACTCAACAAATGGGGTGTAAATGTACCCAAACATGGCTTTACTACTGGAAGATTCTTATACCTATATATGGGCTCAGCTGTGTTAGTATAGAAGCAGTTTCTTCTCTTGATTCAGAATTAATAGGATTTCTTTGCCTGTGGCTTTCTCATTTGGTTGAAAATAGTTTTGCTGATATTTTGTGATTTCAATATGAATTACAGTTATAAGAAGTTGTGCTGGAATGTCTAATATACACTAATACAGCATGATCAGGATTTAGATGTTGGTGGGGTTTTGAAGATTTGTTGTAATATCAGAGTGTAATAAACTCCAGAGACAACAGTACAGTCTTCCAGTTTATATGCTCTAGGTACTGATTTATGTCAAAGTCTGACAAACCTATAAAATCAAAACCTTTCCTACTTTTTTCTCCTGTTCCTGTGTCAGCATTTTCTGACACATAGATTTAAAATGGGTTGTAAACTCAAGCAGCCTATTAGTTACACAAATAAACGTTTGATGAATTGTAATGACATTCTGAAACACTGTCATGTACCATATTCTGTCCTTCAGGTCTAGTTTCTAGGACTTATATGAGCCAGCTTGAATTTGGTACAGATGTCGCGCCAATGAGACCCCCACCTGGTGTCTGAGATTGGCATCTGTTATGTTTCATTAAAAAGTGATTAAAAAGCAGAGGGCGATCTCGCTGTCAGCAGGATGATCCACCTTCTCTTTTACTTCCCTCCCGTAATACATCCCATAACTACACAGGCCGACTACACCTGTGAGCACTCAGTCAGGGCTCAACCTGCTGAAGCATTTCACAGATCTGAGATCAAGCAGCCACAAGCTGAAAGCGACACTCCCACTTAGATGAGCTTGAATTCCCAATCGATGTATTTACATTGATCTCTGTTTATATTCACGTTCTGTGTGTTTCTGTTTAATAGAGATTAATAATTTGTATACGTCTGTTTTACTTGCAGGAAAGTTTCCGACA
The DNA here is from genome assembly GCA_036877575.1 of Botia almorhae. Taxonomy (NCBI): domain Eukaryota; kingdom Metazoa; phylum Chordata; class Actinopteri; order Cypriniformes; family Botiidae; genus Botia; species Botia almorhae. The sequence continues at coordinate 11,167 of JAZGTJ010002369.1, read as the reverse complement.
CATTTCCCCAACGCAGAATGACCCTGCAGCGCGAGAAGGGTCGTCGCCAGGCTGTCCGCGGCCCGGCGTTCATGTTCAACGCCCGCGGCAGCAGCCTCACAGCGGAAGAAGAACGCTTTCTGGACGCGGCGGAGTACGGCAACATCCCCGTTGTCCGCAAAATGCTGGAAGAATCCTCCACGCTTAACGTGAACTGTGTCGATTACATGGGACAAAACGGACTACAGCTGGCCGTTGGCAACGAGCACTTGGAGGTCACGGAGTTGCTCCTGCGCAGAGACAACCTGGCCCGCGTTGGGGACGCGCTCTTACTGGCCATTTCCAAAGGTTACGTGCGCATTGTGGAAGCCCTGCTGAGCCACCCGTCCTTTGGTGGCGGCGATCGACTGACTCGTAGTCCCTGCGAGTTGCAAGACGACGACTTCTACTCATACGACGAGGACGGCACGCGCTTCTCGCCCGACATAACACCCATCATCTTGGCAGCCCACTGCCAGAAGTACGAGGTGGTTCATATGCTGCTTATGAAGGGAGCTCGCATCGAGCGGCCGCACGATTATTTCTGCAAATGCGCCGACTGCACGGAGAAGCAAAGAAAAGACTCATTCAGTCACTCGCGCTCCAGGATAAATGCGTACCGGGGACTGGCGAGCCCCGCGTACCTCTCCCTCTCCAGCGAAGACCCCGTGCTGACCGCTCTGGAACTCAGCAATGAGCTCACCAAGCTGGCGAACATCGAGAAGGAGTTTAAGGTAAGACGTTCGCCTCTCTGCGCAGTGGTGCTGCACAACTGTACACAAACTGTTGAGTTTGCAGCATATTTTCTTGTTTCATTTTTCAGTGGTTGCTATGAGCTTTGACCACTTAATGTCCGGCTGAGACGTTCCAAACACAGCTACTAGTTTAAACTGCATTTTCAACACGGGTATCTTTGCAATCATTTAGCTTAAACAAATGTTATAGTTTTGACTTAAAACACAGATTATCAAACTTCTGCTCTAAACTCTCCCAGTAACAGATTTCCATTTAATTTGCAACGTTTTACATTTGCCGTCATTTGTAACAGCAGATTGTAACTTGTGTTGCATGTGTGTATGTTTGTATGTGCTGTCGTCGTTGACAGGATAAAAAGAATCGTAATAAAGAGACATCGCAGCGCAATGGCTTCTTTCTGGTAAATATATTTGACTACATCATTTCATGAACTCTGACTAACAGTGTTTTATTGACATGTTTGCTGATTTAGCTCTGGTTAGACTGTGTGTTCATCTGGCCAGCAGCATCTCTGTAGATGATCAGTGTTTGCAGCTGTGAGACAGCAGTGGAGATTCATCCAGATAAACCGACATCTGTACAATACTTTTGTTTCAAAAAATCTTTATGTGTATCCATAGATTTCACTCAATTTCTAAACTGGTACAAAAATTACAATATGTTTTCTAGTGGTGTGATTTATATTATTATAATGCATATTGTAAATTACACAGTATTTAAATTGTAAAGTGTTTAAAAATTACAGTAGGGTTTGTACAAAAAATGCATTACAGTAATTTTGAGAGTCTAATTAGAATCAGAATAAATAAAGTGTGTGTGGGGGGCGGTGCTTATTTCTCATAATCTTCGATTGTAACTTGCTTTTCTGAGATTCACACAGATCATAAACCATGACCCGCTCTGAGAGCTGACGCCTGGTGTTTGATTCTCATGTAACATATGGTCAGTTAGATTGGTTTTCTCATGCTGACAGCAGAAGGTTTGTTCTCATCCTGATGCTCTGAGAAGGTTTAATGATTCATGCAGAGCCCAATAATTTACACAGCAGTTCATGCTGGGAAATCCACATGCCATGACATCATGTAGACATAACTGCCCACTGTTCGATTATTCTGATATCATGCTATTAATAATGAAAAACAAACAGGTGATGCAAGCATCAGTGTTTTAGTGATGTGAAGACACAGCTTTAACTACCCCCCTCATGTCATTCTAAACCTGTACAGCTCATTTCCTGCATGAAAGACAAAAGAAGTCAGACAGACAAAGTGCTCATTCACGTCCACTGAATGAGAAAGAGATTCATCGATATATTATGTGTTCCACAGAAGAAATAAACATGAATTAATCAAAAGAATATTTTCATTTTCAGGTGAGCTGTTACTGTAATAAATTCCATCCTTATATTTGGCTTCATGCATCTGAGATTAGAAAGTGATTCCGACTGATTTCAGGTCAGCATATAAATAGTTAAAACACAGAGTTTAGATCACAGTGAAACATTGAAACATATGTATCTGTTTTTAAATAGACTCCATCATTTCATTTTGCTTCTCATTTTTCATTCAGTGTCTTCTTGCAAATGACAATATTCTGGACGTAAATAGTTGAACTGACTGAGTTTTAATGTGTAAAATCTTTCTTTAAAGCTACTTTACCAGTTATTTAGGTTTTATGGTGTGATTGAATTGTGTGATTACTGTAAGTAACAGTTTTCTGACAACACAACATATTGTTTTTGACTGGGTGACATTCAGCACTTACAGTGTGTGATGCCATTTGGTTTGAATATGTTCTATTCTAATGTTGTGTCATTTCTACAGCAAGACATAAAAGTGTCCAACTAGTTTTAATAACACAGCTTGTAACTTCTCCATGAATAATGGAAAAGGTTTTCTCTTGAATGATGGTCATATTTTGAGAGAACCTAGCAGAACAATTATTTTCAGTCATTTGTATTCTTAGATTGAATAGTTCTCATATTTATCAACTTTAACATTTCCTTTTGCAGATTTTTATCTACAGTAAGTTCTGAGAGCAAATGGGTTTTCTGATGAACCAAACAGAACATTGTTTTTTGCGAAGACCAAAGATAACTGTATGTTTTTGTATATACCACACTGTTGCAGTAATAAACTCAGGCATGTTTTCCTTGGCTGGCACATCTTGGTAGATCTTGGTAGATTTCAGTTATTCTACATGCAGTGCAGCCCTGACAGCTGTTATGACAGTGTGTGTTTTTGCATCATGCTTGAGTCATTGATTCCATGTTTTTGTGCATTGTGCTTTACAAAATACATACAAAGCAGCATTGCATGAAGTTATAGTTATGTCCATAATATCTTAAAAGACATCACAGCACAATGTGATGAAAGAATCAGAATTTCAATAAATATTTCTTCTGCTGTTGATGCTCTAAAGCAGATCTCCACTGAGGTCCACAGATCTGCAGAGTTTATCTCCAGCAGTAATGAATCTCACCTGAAGCAGCTGATCAAGATCTGTGGGGTTGACAGAAACATCCAGCACGTGTGATGGAGGAGATCAGAACTAAACTCTGCAGATCTGTGGATCTTCAGGAACATGGATTGAAGACCTCTGCTCCAGAGTCAGATGCTGCAATGGTTCTCTGAGCTCATCAAAATATTTAGCTAAAGTTACTCTGTCTCTCTCTCTCTCTCTCTCTGTCTCTCTCTCTCTGTCTATGTCTCTCGCTCAGAATGACTACAGGAGGTTGTCTATGCAGTGTAAGGATTTCGTGGTTGGTGTTCTGGATCTGTGCAGAGACACTGAGGAGGTGGAGGCCATTCTGAATGGAGATGTGTCATCAGAGCTGGAGGAAGGGCAACATCATCGCTCGCTGCTCAGCAGAGTCAAACTGGCCATTAAATACGAAGTTAAGAAGGTGAGTGTCTGTCCAGTGCCTGTCCCACCATTACCAGTATCACACACTGACCTGGAGAATTTACTCTGGTTTCATTCATCTTATTTATCAGTTTTGCAGTTTCATCAAATTTGGTTTTAACTTTTATTGTCCACAAATGACCATCCAATACGACTGTTAAACTAAACATGTGTTTCTGAATCTACTCTATCCGTTCATGAAGATATAGTCTCATTGACACTATTTGCTGTGTCCAAGATATTGTGTGAAGCACACTTTTATTTTATGAAGAATATGATTATGAGGATGTTGAGAGTGAGAGAGAGAGAGAGAGACATTAATCACTTGTGTCATGTAAGTGTGACTCTATACACACTTAGTTTTGTGTAATCATGGAGACTCTTTCACTGGTCCGAGCACACAGACGCGCTCAAGCACATAATCTGATGAAGAGTTAATCAGACTAACAGCAGCACGGTCAGCATTGAACAGCCGTCACGCGGTGACCCTGACATAAAGTGTGATTCAAAGATGAGATTCTGAGAGCCAGAAACACCTCCCGGAGGGTGCGGAGTTTGAGGCTTGGGGTGGTTTTAGGAAATGAGTTTAGGGTCAACCTGACACATTATGGTGATTATGTTGATGGTCACTGTGGATATTTGAGAAGTGCAGTCAGTAAGCATGCAGTGAGCATGCAGGTTATTCCCCTTTATCTGTGTGAAATGCTGTGCTAGACGGATTTATTGAAATTTATTTAAAAAGAGATTTGTGAGTTCAACTGTAGTCTGGGTGAGTGCTAGGGAGTGTTCTGGCCAGGTCAAATAAACCCACCAAAATATTCAGATCTGTAAATGTGACTCAGTGTGAGTCTATATGGTTTTCTCTGTTTTGTTTTCCACCAGTTGAAAATCATGTCTGATCACTCAGAACAGAAGTAATCTCATCACCAAACCACATTATCTGAGGTACAGTCATGTTAGTGTCACAAAGTTTTGTAATGAAATCAACAGTCATGTGATTCTGAGCATGAGCTAAAGTAACAGTGATTCTGCCTCAACAGATTATTCACAGATCTGCGCTGGGATTAACATTCATCCACAGGCAGTATATTATATTCTGTTGCTTTCATAAATCTTCTGTTCTCCTCAATCTGGCACGTTAATATGCAGACACGCTGCCCATCATTTATTTAGCATAAAACTGTCAGTTCAGCACTTCCACTGCTGACATTAGGAGTTCAGTTTTTGGGGGGGTTGTAACAAGCTGTTGGTTCCTGCAGACAGCACTTGTTCCTGAGAATCTCACTGTAGTCCTGCAGCATCTGTTTATTAATGCAGCGGAAGGCCAGTGAGCAGCCCCTCTGTTAATGATGGGGGAAGCAGCCTCAGTTCAGTGAATTAAACAGATCTCTGGGGATATTCTGTAAGAGACTGAAAACTGTTTAGACTCAGTTATTCAGACAAAGTGTCAGACCTCAGTGTCTGATCTGATTGTACAACCAATGTAAACATGGAGTGAAAAACACGGTATCACCACAGTGCTATGTCCAAAATCACGCTAATACCATGTTATTTTACTTTGTTACTTTACTTTTCTTCTCTGTCTTGTGTCACTGTAATATAAATGTGGTCTGTTATTCATAGCTGCTCTCTTAATTTATGTTCTTGTATATAATTATGTGGATGTATTTTCAAGTCATTTATCCTGGAGCACATAAATCAGGCAGGAAAGACTTTATAGGACGGCTGAGAAATGAACATCTGTTATTCCCACAGGATTCATGTTAATTAACCTACTACCTTAATACAGAGTGTGAGACACACAGGAGATGCTGGATCCGTCCTCTCCTCAGACAGTGTGTGTTTATCGCTGCCCCAGAAAAAGGTTTCACCCATTAAACACCCAAAAAAGTAAAAAACTTCCCAGGCAATAATTTATAAAAACTGCTGCAAAACCTCACTTATGTTAACTGGTGTCTGCCACAATGATAATGTGTACAGAATGCTGTAAGATACTGAAAATAAACAGACTGTTTTCTGATGTACTTCCCTGATGGCAAATCCTAATTAAACCATTCTGCTAGGATACTTCCAAGAATGTTCATTTAATGGGTGTGTGAGAGAAACATACAGCAATATAGCAATATAACATATAGCAATGAGACAGCAAAAAAAATAAAAGACAAACAAACAAACAGCAGCCAAATGCACACAGTGCACTCACACTGTACTTACACTGTACTCACACTGCACTCACACTGTACTCACACTGTACTCACAGTGCACTCACACTGTACTCACAGTTCACTCACAGTGTACTCACACTGTACTCACACTGTACTCACGGTGCACTCACACTGTACTCACACTGTACTCACAGTGCACTCACACTGTACTCACACTGTACTCACGGTGCACTCACACTGTACTCACAGTGCACTCACACTGTACTCACGGTGCACTCACACTGTACTCACAGTGCACTCACACTGTACTCACACTGTGCTCACACTGTACTCACACTGTACTCACACTGTACTCACGCTGTACTTACAGTGCACTCACGCTGCACTCACAGTGTACTCACAGTGTACTCACACTGTACTCACACTGCACTCACACTGTACTCACACTGTACTCACATTGTACTCACAGTGCACTCACGCTGCACTCACAGTGCACTCACGCTGTACTCACGCTGTACTCACAGTGCACTCTGTGAATAATCTATCTGTGAATAATTCTATCAGTGTCTTCATGGGCTCTTCTCTCTTTACTGTCCTCTTAGGTGTCAGAAATGATGTACAATCGTGCCTGTTTATTTCTCATAGTGAGCCCACAGGACAGAAAACTGACCTCTGGCTTCACCCAACACACACCTGGATGAGATATGTTATGTGTAGGCTGTGACATCTTGATGCTTTGTTGCTATGGTGACACAATGCACACAATATCATATTTCAGTGTTTATGGCTGTACCACCATAACACCCTATTCAAAAGCATGTGTTGCAGTCATGTGTTATATGTAAACATATATATGCATGTGAAGAGTGTATGTATATTGTGTATTACAATTAGCAACAGAGTTAAATGCAACACAAAACGTTTGAACCAGCACAGCGTGAATTTCTTGTAGAGTTCTTGAGATCAGATCATTGCTGGCTCTCAAACACATTCATCTACTCTGTACACATTTATCTCTTTCTCTCTTCAGTTTGTAGCTCATCCAAACTGTCAGCAGCAGTTACTGACGATCTGGTATGAAAATCTGTCTGGCCTTCGGGAACAAACCATTGCAGTGAAGTGTTTAGTGGTGCTGGTTGTGGCTCTGGGGCTCCCCCTGCTGGCTGTGGGGTATTGGTTCGCCCCGTGCAGTAAGGTGTGATGCTCTTTATAATGATTTAGATTAAATACATACAGTATATTCATCTTTGAAATCTTCTGTTGTGTTTATTTGACAATTCATTTGTAAGTAAAACTTACAGAAATTCATGCAGATCTTTGAAAATGGCTTCTTATTGATTGAGGTGTATTGTTTTCTTACACTGTACATATCTAAATATAAAAAAATAAATACAATAACCCTTTGCCAGGTACCTTTTGATGTTTACTGTCAAATGTATTCCACATATAAGCTAAGCTAGTTAATGTTTGTTTGTGAGTATTAAGGTATGTGTCAAACTTGTTTCCTCAGCTTGGTAAAACCCTCCGGAGTCCCTTCATGAAGTTTGTTGCTCACGCTGCCTCTTTCATCATCTTTCTGTGTCTGCTGGTGTTCAACGCATCTGACCGCTTTGAAGGCATCACCACACTTCCCAATGTAACGGTGACCGACCACCCGCGCCAGATCTTCAGAGTCAAGACCACCCAGTTCACATGGACTGAAATACTCATCATGGTCTGGGTAGCAGGTAATGCACTTTTCATTAGTAAAATTTGTTTAATTTGGGTTAATTTAGTGGTGCTGGAAAAAGAGCAGACATCGAGTTCCTCACTGCAGGACTGAAGATCAGAAGAACAACAGGAAGATCAATAAATCCTTCAGTCCTTACTGAGAGACCCTAAGAGTGAGAGTTTGATTTTGAGTGGACTAAAGTCTCTCTGAATACTGTGTGTTTCTCAGACAGAGAAACACAGTAATCTCACATCGCTCATGTTTGGTGAGACAGTATCTCAGCTGTATTCACAGCATTGTACATTTCCAGTAACAAGCTAATCTTTAAACAGCATACATGTAGTTAGTGGATTTCTGTTAGTAACAGTGATTAAACTGCTTGAAATGACTAGTAGCCTTTACTGTATCTGGAAAGTTTAGCTCTGTTACAGACTTAAAGGAGAATCTCTCACAAAACGATCAAACAAACACTGCTGGTGAGAGAAACATTTCAAACAATTGCACGTTTAAAAAACACCGAAACGAATGTTAAAATGCGAAGCTTTTCACAGGCAATTCATCATTATGTTACTCTACTGAAGTAGAGTAACACATTCACTGAAGGAACTTTAATGCTTTTATCCCCCGGCTGTTTTTCTCGCAAGAATCAGGCATCATTTCTCATGACTTGTGGTGGTTTCAGAAGAAAGTGTTTTGAGTGCAGAGGGGTTGAGTTGTGTGTTTCTGTTTGTGTGTGTGAGGCACAGACAGACGTCCATCACTGTGGAAGGAATAAAATGGTCTGTGGTAATTATTGGGTTCATACAAGTGTAACATGAGGAGCGCATTGGCCTCAGTGAAGTAAGGTTATGGCTGAACATTCAGTGTGACCCTCCTAAACCTTTCTGTTGAGTTTATTGTGTGTTCTGGAGCTAAAAATCACCTTTCTATCCATCTTGAATCTCTCTTATCCAACTTGCTTTCAGTGTGTGAAGAAATTGCATTACTTAGATTTAAATTAAATCCTCTGGTTCTTTGATTGTATCATTACATTTCTCTCTCTCTCTTATTTCAATATGAAATGACACAGTCTCAGTCGACACTTGTTTTTGCTCTTTGCTGTATAACTGATTGATTGTTGATTAATCTAAATTCACTGGATGAACCTCATGAAAGCTGATAAGAACATAGGAAATGAAGTTATATTTTGCTTATAAAATGTTTTTGCATTGTGGCAATATATTTTCTTTACAGTTAAGTCCCTATTCTCAATACTGTAGTGCAAAACATGTAGAGATATATTATCCTAAATGTAAACACATATTTTTGTTTTTAATTTGTTGATATATATTTTTAGTTATCACATTACTATAACTTTACTGTAAACAGTAAAATGACTGTTTACAGTAACAATAATCTAATCAGAATCATCATTAGAATAAAGAGAATTAAGGGCCAGAGCTTCTGTTTTCTGTAGGAATGATGTGGTCAGAGTGTAAGGAGCTCTGGACGGAGGGCCCGAGAGAATACATCATGCAGCTCTGGAATGTTCTGGATTTTGGCATGCTGTCCATCTTCATCGCAGCGTTCACTGCCCGGTTCTTCGCCTTCCTGCAGGCCATGAAAGCGCAGGAGTACGTGGACGAGAAGATCCACGCAGCAGATCTCTCGCTGGTCACACTTCCTCCAGACATCAAGTATTTTACATACGGTGAGAGAGTGGAGCTCCACTGACTGTGAGACACAGAGTATGAGTGCCAGTGTGTGTAATAAACTATCTCAGGTCAGTGATTGATTTTAAGATGGAATTATGTGATTCATCTTTAACTTCTAACTGTGATCAGTGGTCAGAAGAGATTTCAGTTAAAACAGTCCGTACTTTTGGAATCTACCAAAATTCAACAGGTTCATACAGCTAAGTGGACGGAGACTTTAAACACCCAGTTTATTTCCAGCTAAACACGTGACAGCGTGCAGTACCTGCTGTAGCAACATAGAATTATAGAGAATGATCTTTACGTTGTACACACATGTATATAATCAGCGGGCTGTAAAATCAATGACCGTGTGTTTTGTCATTATATTATAGTTTGATTTTCTTCGTTTTCTCAGCGAGAGACAAGTGGATGCCATCGGATCCTCAGCTGATATCTGAAGGTCTGTATGCCATCGCTGTCGTCTTGAGCTTCTCACGAATCGCTTACATTCTCCCAGCCAACGAGAGCTTCGGCCCGCTCCAGATCTCCCTGGGCCGCACCGTGAAGGACATCTTTAAATTCATGGTCCTCTTCATCATGGTCTTCCTCGCTTTCATGATCGGCATGTTCATTCTCTATTCCTACTACCTGGGGGCAAAGGTTAACCCCGCCTTCACCACGTGAGTGTAACATTTAGTGTTGTTAGAAAACTCTTTAACACAGACAAGCAGATCATATTGATTTAATTTCAGCGGTTATTCTCTTCACTGCACCTCTCAAATATCAATTAACTGCAATTCAAGTTTCTAGTATTTTGTGTTTTCAACTAATTTAGGTTTAATTTACTAATTTTATTGATTTACTTTTGAAGTATATTACTTATGTTACTACAATAAATGTGGATATAAGTTTGTTTGAGACAGTCAGATAAAACCCCAGCTCAACACAGAGACCGCAGGTCTGTCAGGTGGAGTCAGTGTAAAACATTCTATGAGGGGGGGGCGTGTTTGTGTGGGTGTCAGATATGAACTGCATTTATCAGAAATCACTCACTGCACCTTTAACTGGAACACAAGCAGCCGCTTATTGAAATAGCGTCTCATTCTTCTTCTCTGTTCACAGGGTTGAGGAGAGCTTTAAGACTCTGTTCTGGTCTATTTTTGGGCTCTCTGAAGTGTCCTCTGTGGTTCTGAAATACGATCATAAGTTCATTGAGAACATTGGTTATGTTCTGTATGGGATTTACAATGTCACCATGGTGGTGGTTCTTCTCAACATGCTGATTGCCATGATCAACAGCTCCTACCAGGAGATCGAGGTGAGCTGATGAATTCAAATAAACTTCCCAGCAGAGATATAATCAGGATTTGAAATGTCTGAGGGATGAATATGAATATTATTATTAGACATAAATATGAATTTATTAAGAGGTGTTATTGGATGCTTCTTCCAAAATCCATATGAAGTCAGAACAGGCTTGTCTTATGTTTCCTATAATCCCCTGAGAAAATATCAAAGTGAGATCTGAGACAGCTGTGATGATCTTTCAGAAGGACTGCTGGAGCTTTTGAGGACAGCAGACAGGGTGTGAAATCAAAATAATCAGTCAGTCTCTGGAGGGAAGATATTTAACCACATTTATTTGAGATGTCCTGAGAGTCAGGGTGTGTTCCCTCTCACCCAAATGTTATTGCTCAACTGAAATGTAACTCTTAACCAAACACTCATCTCTGCTCTGCTGTGTCTGAGCTCTTCTTTATGTTATGATGGGTCTGATCTCTCCTTTGCTGTGTCTGAGCTCTTCTTTATGTTATGATGGGTCTGATCTCTCCTTTGCTGTGTCTGAGCTCTTCTTTATGTTATGATGTGTCTGATCTCTCCTCTGCTGTGTCTGAGCTCTTCTTTATGTTATGATGTGTCTGATCTCTCCTCTGCTG
>JAZGTJ010002368.1:6696-43032 GCA_036877575.1 Botia almorhae | reverse complement strand
AAAAAAACTGCCTTTAAAGTCACAATCCCTAACTGTTAAAGTCACAGTTAATCTCTCACGTCTAATGTAGTTGGGCCATCAGCCTTCCTCCACCCAGAAATATGTGCAGTAATACTACAACTTTGGGTTATTTTCAGTGACATCAGGACATATTCCTTGTGGTCATATGTGATCGTGCGATCACGCTGGCCAATTACACGATCATACTGCAGCTATACTGAACATGTGACTGCACAGCCAAATCACCTGACAGCAGCTCTGACCCCATGATATCACTCAGCTCTCAAGATTCATCCATCCCCTTCCGCTGTGATACACACTAAGTGTCTAAGTCAGATCTTGCAGGTTATGTAACAAAGCTAAAATGTTCTCCTAATTGGTTCAGATGGTACAGTTGGTCCTTGGAGATTATTAAAAGTGTATTAGATTGTTCTGCATAGTGCTATGGGTTGGTATATGATCTCATTTCATATGCTGTAAAGACAAGTTTTTGGGAGAAATTTATTTTCTCCAAACAAGTGGATATGAACTAAGACTGCCAATTGATTAAAAATTAAAAGCAAATAATAACATTATATTATATGCTAGTATTGTTCATTTTGTAATAAACTTCATCCATATTTTACATTGAGTGGACAGTTTTCATTTATGCTTTTGATTTCAAAAATTTATGCATCTTTTATCAGGCTGTTTCCCCACCTTAGTCATCAGTATTGTCACTATCCATTATCTGTCGACCTCTAATTGACAATAATCTAGCAATAACCACAGAGTAACTCTGTAATAAGTAATGCATGACTTTTGTTCGACAGTAAAGCAGTTTAAAAGCTATAAGCAGAAAGGCCGCCTCTCTATGCATTCTGTCCTAACATCAGATCATCCTGCTAAACCTATATACAAGAGGTACCTGCCATACCTGCAGGCCATCACTGATGCCATCAAGAACTTCAGCTATCGGCCCCTGTGAGTCTTTTCATCTTGCTCTCTCTCTCCTTCTCTAGTATATTTTGAGTGTTGTCTGGAAATTGTTCATTTCGTGCTGATTTGGGTTCTGTTCTATGTTTTCTGTTTCTATGTATGAGCTTACACTATAGCATTTTTGACATTGTTAATTACATTTATTTATCTTTATTTACGGGAATTTTGAGATAATTACGACAACAGCTCTGATGTGACATTAGCATGTGTGCAGCACAGTTTGGAATTTTCTGCTTTACTTCTAAGTGTAAAACTAATGACTTCCTGAACACACCCCTCTTCCACTATTGGTCGAAGAAACAGCTGGTTCCGCCCTGAACTCACACCATTGTTTGAGCCACTGCAGCACTGGGCTTCTCAGGATGTTCAAACAAACAAAGCAATGTTGTGATACCACCACAGAGCCACATTGTTTGCACTTGTTTACAGTAGCTGACTCTGCCTATTAAACTGGGATAGTAGAAAGTACTTATTAATACATGCTTAATAAATACTTAAATATGACAAATTCAAACACTTCACCTTTAAGGTGAGAACAATTCTGTTAATCTCTGGGATAATGTTGATATATAACAGTGGGTTATACATAAACATTCAATGGACTACTAACATCACCTAAAGATATATATGTATACCTAAATATATCTGACAAACAAAAGCCCATATGGATTCAAACAAATCCGTTTTTGGATTCTCTTGCCATCTCTGAATACAGCATTATGTTCAACTGCTGTCTCACACATGTTTGGTATGCATTAATGTTGCTGTGTATATTGTAGTAAGTGTCTATATTGACAGGTTTGAGAACATATCCTTTATCCCTCACATAGTAATATAGCTTATACTGCCTCGCAAGGGACCGACAGAAAGTGCAGGTCCTATTTCTCTGTCACCAGGCTGCACCACGTGTAAGATGAGAGGCCTTTTCTCAATCCCGCAAGCCAGCTGTTGTTGCAACTCCCTCACTGCCCGTCTTACTATTGGATTTCATATCTGACGGATCCGGGTGACCCACATGTAGGGGACACTGATTAGCATTAGCATGCCTTTAAAATGCCTGATTGTAGCCCACTCTCATTGTAACTTAATTTATGTAGTTTATGTCATGTACATGATCTCTCTGATTAGAAAATGTGTATGCATATAAATGTCAGGTTTTATATGCAACTCCTAAGTCTCATTTAATGTAGAATTTAGGCTACTGTACGAGACTTCCCAATCATGCTACTGTTTTATGAATGTATATGTTTTATATACATACAAGAAACAGGCCCTTAAATATTAAAAATACAGAATACATATATTTAACACTAAACTTCAGACTGAACTAAAGGTAAATATTTAGCAAGAAGTCAGGCCAAACTTTGCAACAGGAAGCAAGCTGAGAAAGAGTTAAACTGGAAATGATAGTAGTCTCACATGTAGAATCTGTTCCTTTTTTGTGACATATAATGAGGTAAATCTGTCTTTGTTTTGTATCCCTCAAATCTCAAACTTTACGAAAGGGCAACATCTACAAACTGCAGAAAAGGATGTTGACAAACACAAAAATAGCAAAAATGATTCCTCAAAAACAATTATTTTAAAATCCAAATACTTTGAATACATACAAAATTGCATATTTTCACTCATCTACACAGGCATTTGTATTATTGTCAGAAGTTTTGCAGAGGATTTTTTATACTGTTTTCTTCACATTTTCTCTGCTGACTTTAGAGAAGGATATGTGGAATTTTGCCAATTTTGATTTGAGCTACTTTGAGCCTACGGGACAGCGGTGATGCTTGCAACATGGCTTATTATCCAATCATGAATGAGCTACAGTTATGACATTCATACTGCACATTGTCAGTTAGCCTTTCCTCCTTCGTGATAAAACAGCCAATTGTGACCATTCCTTCTTCAAAAAGTACTTTTCAAGTTAAACAAATAAATTGTTCTTATGATTTTAGTATTTGTCACACTGCCTACAGTGTTTGTGTGAAGAATTGTAAAGTCATACCAGTTTAATCTGTGATTTCTTTGCTTCTAAAAGGCATAGCTAGCATGTGTCAAAGCCATTGTGTCAAGCTAGCAGTTTTATCATGACTGTCTATGTAGGGACGGTTACAATATGTTGTAAGATAGACAACGTTGATGCAAAAGCTGCTAATCATAACGTACCAAAATTGTAATTTTATGGGTTAATAAAGAACCTCTTTCAATAGTCGGGTATCTCTCCTTTTTCATTGAGGCTAGGCCACAATGTAGCCTATGTTTCTTCTTATTATTATTCATATTAATATATAAATGTCAGTGTCTTGGTTTTGATTTTTTAAAAATGTTGTTAAAATGTGTAATAAATAACTAAACATGGTTATTAATTGTTACTTGAAAAGGTTTTTTCCCTTTACTAGTCTTTGTCTTTATATAGGCAAATTAACTTAGCAAAGGCCCCGTCTAGAGGCCAAGGAATATTTATTAAAATGTAATAAAATAATTTTATCTGCCCCTGTCAACTTTGTAACCTTGCTGTGGGGTCTGTTGCAACATGTGACTGTTTATTTAAATATAACCTGTATGTATATTATCAAACATGCATGTTACAGCACTGTGGGTGGGTAGCTGATAAATGTGGGTTTAATTTATTAAAATGTTGGATTTTCAATACAAACTGAGTCTGAAAAACTGAAGTAAATGCAAAATGTGTTACAACCGCCCCCACTCTCTCCTACCTAACCTAAGTGTTTCAGCTAATGTTTAAAATCCATTCATTGTTAAACTCAAACCCATTCACTGAATGTTAGACAAGCTGTTTATTTAATCATTTTTCCTTTTCTCACATAGATCTCTAAAAGGGTGAGTCATTCATAACTCTTCAAATCTATATATTATGGTTTAGTACACAGGTGTACCAATAACTGTATATCCATCTGAGTGTAATGGCAGAATAAACAACAATCCCAGCACACTAAACAGTGTTGATTACAGGCTACAGCCCAGATCAGCAGTTCCTCCCTCAACAGGCAAAGCTAATCCCTCTTATTTAGTCCAAAACAGTGAAAGAAATCCAGGGGGTTAAAATACTAGGCCAGATAATAAAGCTATAGTACACCAGCACCCATACCATAATCTGATCATGCTATGAAAATAATTCCATTATAAATAATAAGATGAAATGTTGGCGAATCATTTACAGTCAAAATGTAAACCTTTTAATACCAGTCAGGAAGTGAAACATGAAAGAATTTATAAAAGAGCAAAAAAGAACCTGCTTAGATGGTTCATTATGAAATCTGACTTCCATGTTTCTTGGGTGACTAGGCCCTAAAACTGGTTGTGGGGACATTTGTCTATCATTAGCTTTGGAAAGGCTGAATCTTATATAAAATGTACTACATCTACTATAAGGTATTCTGTCCACAGGCCTCAGTCCATCTCACAACAATTGCTGTAATGTAAAATTTACATTTACTCATTTTGCAGACGCTTTCATCCAAAAGCAACTCACAGTTTATTCTAAGTATACATTTTATCAGCATGCATATTCCCTGGAAATCGAACCCACAACCTTTTGCGCTGCTAACACAATGCTGAGCAGGAAAAGTCTAGGCTTTTGCAAATGGGAACGTAAATTCAGTTTGATTGCACATTGCTGTCTAAAAACCAAGTATGAAACAGAAAGTGTAGGAATTGACCTTTGAAAAACCCATATTGAAAGTCTATGGTGTTTGTGGCCTTGCTAACAATCTATGTGAGAATAACAGTCTTGTGCCAAACAAATGCTTTATAAACAGCTATGGCTTCTAAAACTAAAACTATTTATTTTCACTTTGTGAAATTTAACATTTCCTTTAATCAGCATTTTATTTATTTGTCAACACTGTCATATGTTGGCACAAACAAGTGTTTAGACCATGCATGTGTAATATGTTGTAATATGTACAAATCAACAATAGAGCTTATGTAAATTCTGGTACTGTTCTAATGTCTAAGGAAATAACTGCTAAGCTAAACATCACTAACAGCAACCTAAATGTCAGCTTTGAAACAGAGCATGCCGGCTGGTGGCCCATTTGTACTTTCTATTTAGATCCAGCCTATCAAGCTATGCATAATGCCTAGCTTATAAAATTCCACATAATATGTCCTTGTCCATGAATGATACATTATATGTTCATTACGTAATGCATATATATATATATATATATATATATATATATATATGTGATGGCAAAAAGAAAGCAACCCGGTGTTGACTGAGGCCCGTTGTTGTAACACGACCGACCTCATCTGCGCTGATATTCCTTGTAGTCTAAAGACAATGTATCACATTTATTGGCTGCAGGCTGCAACAAATCACTGCTCAATACTGTCCGCCCTAAATGATTCAGCACTGCTACGTCAATCAAAATCCACACGTTTACCTCTCGGGCTCGGATCCTGCAGGTACGACGGAGCGGTGGGCGTGACATTTCCCGAGTTCGGCGCTGACAACAGTGGGGATCGTTCATCCATACCATCGGAGGCCATTATATCAGTAAAACTGCACAGATAAACAACAACAGCGGCGGTGAATGCTAGTCTCCGCCCGCTGCTCTGGACAGAGAGGCAGTGAGATTCGGCACTAGGCAGCGGCAGTGAATAGGCGTGGTCAAATGCGAATACGCCCCTTCATTGCCGAGAAGGATGAGAAACGATTAGACTACTCTGCTCGTATGCTACTATTGCGAAGGCTTTGCTAATAAATATTAATTAAATTTTTATGACGTTTGTCCACTAGGCCTCACCGATTTGCAGAATAAGAGACGTTGATTTGTGGGTGCTGTCAGCTGGCGCGTTATCGTACTGCTTACTGGTTACTCCATAAGCGTATCCAAGTAACGTCAGAATAAGATAATTAATATTCATAAGCTAAGCTTTCGCTGTAGTATTTCGGATCCAGTCGAAAAGCGCATGTCAGGCCACAGGATAAACGACAATTGTATGACCACTAACACTGACTCCCATAAGCTAATTTAGTCAGGTAAGAACAGCATTTTTTACATTAATATTGCTATTTGCCATAAGTCCACTCTAATCTTAATGGTTTCATTTACTGGTTCCGAGTAAAACTAGCCTGTCTATATCTTAGCTTTGTTTTTAGCCAACAGATCAGTAGCGAGGCGCATGTATGTGCTAACATAGTGTCTAGGTCTACGAATGGATTTAAAACTTATGTTTGTGTCCGTTTCTGACTATTCTTTATGGTGTTGTCTGTAATGCTGAAACATCAATTTCAATACATGACGTCAGGTCAGATGTCAAAATCACATACAAGGAGACGTTGTTGTTTTGGCTATTAACATGCTGCTCACCTTGTGATCACGTTATACGTTAATGTTTTCAACATAAAAAATATTTTACAGGCCATTTTCTTCTGATTTCGATTTTCTAGCAAAGGTTCAGTTGGTGCGTGCGTTATTAAACATTCGATTCTCTTGCAGGAATTCTATTCTATTCGATTCTATAGCAGAAATTCTATTTGATTCTCTTGCAAATATTTTGTTCTATTCGATTCTCTAGCAAAGGATTTGTTCTATTCGATTCTCTAGCAAAGGATTTGTTCTATTCGATTCTCTAGCAAAGGATTTGTTCTATTCGATTCTCTAGCAAAGGTTCTGTTCGATTCTCGATTAACTATTCTATTTGATTTGACTCTCTAATGAGGATTGTATTTTATCTATTTTAATCGAAAATGATCTTTTAGATTTTATTTGTGTCGTACAGTCCTACATTTTTATCATTGGCCCTCAGTTTAGCTAAACTCGTTTTGTTGACAGTTTTGGATATGCGTGGATATATTATGGATAGTATAAGTTGCTGTTTTTATAACTATTAATACTTTGCTGTTACCACCAGGTGTGACAATGGGGAAAGCTCTTTCCCGCCTGCCTAAGCATACCTGTCATGATGATTGTCAGGACAGCCTGACTTCATCACCAGGATATAATACCATGCAGAGTGATGATAATAAGAATGGAGACGTGTCCCAGTTCCCTTATGTGGAGTTTACAGGTCGTGACAGCGTTACCTGCCCCACGTGCCAAGGCACAGGAAGGATCCCCAGAGGTAAATTGCATAAACTGATGATATTTTATGTAGTAACTTGTCGTCCAGAGAGTTCTTACAAAATGAAATGTATTACTGTAAATACTACAGTAAATATAACATGGTCTGCTGTCTCTTACAAAACTGTTTACAGTATGTTTATCTTTTCACAGGCCAAGAGAATCAGCTGGTGGCCCTGATCCCATACAGTGACCAGAGGCTCAAACCAAGGAGAACGTAAGAGATCGCTTAAGATATTTAAGCATTTTAGCTAGTCCTCATTCTTGTGATATGTATGACAATCATTGGGGACAAAGTCATAGAGGACTAACTATCAGTATGTAATAGTTTAAGACTGCAGTAGCCTTAAGTTGTTTGTAAATGCTTAAAGAGGTCCTGTTATGTGTTTTCACTACAATGTTAGTGTGTGATTTTGCTGTTTGAGCATAAAAAGGATCTATGAAGTTACACTCAAAGTTTACTCAGTCAGATATTCTCTGTAACAGAAATGTACTTTTTAAGAAATACAATGAATGGCTCATTGGACTACAAATGGGTATTGTGACACATAAGCATGACACATAAGCATAAACAATTAAGCATGAAAACCTATTCTAATGTACTCCATAAAACAAAAACAAGACATTGTAAAAAGCCATAACAGATCCCCTTTAACATTTACATTTAGTCATTTAGCAGATGCTTGTATCCAAAGCGACTTACAAATGAGGACAAGGAAGCAATTTCAACAACTAAGAGCAACAATGAATAAGTGCTGTAAACAGGTCTCAAGTATTCCAACACAGTGTAAGAAACACATTTGTTTTAGAGGTAGTAGCGGATTGTTAGTTAATTAGTTAAGGAAGTGAAGATGAAATAGTTGAGTTTTTAGTTGATATGGTAAAAACATTATCAAACATCTTTAAACATTTATCTTTAAACAAGTGTAAATATTTACACTTGAAGAGGAACCTTTTGTGAAACAGAAGCAAAATCGTTTGCATCTTTTGCTAAATCAAAATATCTATGTCTATTGAAAAAGTCTATTATAAATTATAAGAACAAAATATTTTCCGTGTAAAAATATCAATATCAATTGTTTTATAGTTTTCTGTGGTTTACCTGCATACTGTATCATTGACTTTAAATATGTCTCACAGCAAGCTGTATGTGACTGCTTCAGTCATTGTGTGCCTGCTGCTCTCCAGCCTGGCCGTCTTCTTCCTTTTCCCACGTTCCATTGATGTGAACTACGTGGGAGTGAAATCTGTCTATGTGTCCTATGACCAGAGCAAACGCATTGTGTATCTCAATATCACTGTAAGTTTCTCCAGAGCAGTTAGCAATGCAGACATGACACATGTTGCTCCCTAAGAGTTTTCAGAACGTTCTGATGATGTATCTGCTTCTGAAGTTATTAAAGGGATAATGTTCCTAATGATGAAAGTTCTGCTCCTTTTTACACCATTCTAAAACCCAGTGATTTGATTACATTGAAATATTGACGTACAAAAACACACCATATTGTCATTATTGGAATAAATATGCCTTTATGAAGGGTAAATGTCACTGACTTGAAAATAAACTCCAGGCAGGACTATCGCTCCTTTAGAAAAATGACATTTTTGAAGCTGACGTGAACAGCCAGTTGCACATTTCTGAATGTCTTATGAGGTCTTGTGAACAGTTGCACATTTCTTGTGTGCATTTACGTGGCTGTTGTTCTGTGATGCCTCTTGGTGAATGATTTTAATTCTGACTGACAGCCATGTAGACGCATGACCTGAGATGTTTTATGTTTTAGCCAGTTGGTCTTGTTTGATTGTGTCTTCTTTCCTTTTAAAGAACTCACTGAATATTACTAACAACAACTATTACTCGGTGGATGTGGCCAACATCACAGCCCAGGTGCAGTTTTCCAAGACTGTGATTGGTAAAACTCGCGTTAGCAACATCACCACTATTGGCCCACTGGACATGAAGCAGGTGGAGTTTGATTCTGTCTTGCGGCTAGATCATATTCAGAGTTATTGTAATGGTTTTCATCAGGTATGAACTTTGTTTATATTTTGATTTATTTGTGTTACAGATCGACTATATGGTGCCCACCACCATAGCAGATGAAATGAGTTATATGTAGTAAGTATGCATCCTTTTCAAAACCTAAAAGCATGTAGCAGTTTTTTTTCTTGCAGACATGTAACTCCCTTTGTTTTACAGTGACTACTGTACCCTGCAGAGTATCAAGGTGCACAACATTGTGGTTATGATGCAGTAAGTATCGAAAGAGAAACAGCCGAAGTCATGCTTCTCAAGCTAAACCTTTTATAAATAATTTTTGTTAGGTTTTAAATGAGTGAACCATTTATATATTGTTCATAATTAAGTCGAGGTGTTTGAACACCTTCTTGCTGATTTAAATTCTCAATTACTTCTCAGAAAAGGATTGTTTAATTATTTAAATGATTCATTATTCTGATTAATGTTTAATTGATTAATTATTTGCATATGCTACTTGTATATGTATTATTTAGTTGGAGCCGTGGTAAGTTAGCTCACATGGTAATAACACATATAAGACAAGTCACAATAAATAAAATCACGGTAGTCTTAGCTGATCAGATAAATATGCTTGACAGACGGGACTAATTTTGCTTCTTGGTTTCCAGGATTACAGTTACTACAGTGTATTTTGGCCATGCTGAGCAAGTGTCTCAGGAGATGTACCAGTATGTGGACTGTGGAGGAAACACCACATCTCTGCACGAGTATAGCCTGAACACACCTTGGACAGGCTAGAGCAGCCCCTGAGAGTGTAATGCATTACCCTGCCCCTCCCCTCTCCATTCTGTGTCACTCTTACACCATTGGTTGAGGGATATCAACCACCAGAAGAGTCAGTGGGTTTGCAATTCACATGCGATGCACTTTAGTTTTCATGTTCTCCAAGAAATATGAACAGTGTGAGGTCTGTGTAGTTCTCATTTCAGTTCAATTTGCCAAACTAAATAATTCCTTTCACATAAACATACCTTGTTTTCAAACACTACCTATTTAAACCCCTCTGAAATGACTATGTATTTAAGGTATTTTAAGATCATGAAGGTATTTGAAGGTGACTGTTTGTCAAGTGTACTCCTGGTTTTATTATGATTTCTGTTGTTTGTTAACCTAATATTGATTACAGTTTTTGTGATGGGATCAAACGCCCTACACACCTGCATGCTTGGGATCTCTAAATGTAGGTGAGATGCACTTACTTTGTTTATTTATGTTGTGTTGTATTTTGATAGTTTCTCATTGTGCAGTTCATAAGCTGTCTAAATCTCTGCAAGAAATTGCATTGACAGATAAAAACCCAATGTGGAACAATAAACACTAGAATCTGAGGGCATCAAGATGCTTGTGCTTAAGGGTGATGTCTGTTTTGAGTATAAAATGAGCAGTTACAGTTAAATGAGTCCGTTACAGATTCACAGATTGTTAAAACATTGATTTTACTTATGAATTTAAAGGCATTTCATACAGAAATATAGTTTGCTCATAAAAAAACAAGATGTAAATTTTAGAGAGAGAACTTGGAAAACATTTTTTAGACCATTCTCAAAATGGTCTATGAAAAACTTTACATTTGTAACCATTTTAACCATGTTTGTAAAAAAGCTTAACAGATTGTTATTTGATTAAAGATGGTCTATTGACTTTGTAATAGATGTGGCTATTACCTTGACATGCCATTTCCATATTACATAACAGTCCTTTGCTTGGTGTACATGTTTGTACGTAGCCCTTGATGTTTGAGAAAAGAGGTCTTCTTTAGAGATAACACTGAATTAACATACTCCTGCTAAAGACTTTCAGAGTTTGGAATGTAAAACCTACTGGTTTCCATTAAATAGATGTTTCGAATCACTTGTGCTTTCTTTCTTTATGTATGTGATAAACGGATTGATCAATTTTATGTTGATCAAATTATCTGACAGTGTGTAATAATGTTTCTAGAGTATAGTTAATTAATTAATAATCCTTCAATAATTCTATGAAAGAATTCCATACAGGAGTGCATAATACAAGTTTTCTAACAGATATCAGTGAATCATTTCACCTTGTTGCTTTTGGGGTATTTTTTGAATGGATAAATGTGCTTAAATGTCTTGCTTACTGAAGTAAGTGTTTAACAGAAGAAATCAGTTGAAATTCCAATTGATGAACAGGAAACGGGTGCAAAGGGCAAATACATGTGTGAAGTTTATTGTCTTGTGTGCAACCCTGAATTTAAAAAATCCTTCTGTTTCTTATATGTAAACATGCTGTCTTGCACAAATAGCATAAAATTAGAAATATAAAAACGTTTATATCTTTACTTTACCAATCTTTGGTCCAAACTCGCATAAAAGTGTTTCATTAGATATGGAGGACTAGTTTTTTTAGAAACATGTAAACCCATCAATTGAAACAACATATAATTAAATTGAGATGAACAAATAAATCTGTCTGTTTGATTTAAAAATGCTAATTTCGGAAAGTTCCAGGGTTCCTCATAACACAATTAAGTAATCATGTAAAATTGGATACCGCAATACACTGTTTAATCAGTGTTATTTCATAACCCTCAACTCCTTTATAGCCTTCATTTACATCATAGTACAATGCCAGTTCAAACAGGTAGCATGGCTTGAGCCCAGATTAGCTGGAAACAGAGCAATGCATCCTGGACACGTACCAATCACACAATGGTTGTCATAGAGATAGAACTGCCAATAAAAGGCATAATTTCCATTCAGTCACTTGCTATAATTATGATGTTACAATGGTTTTGTCTCTTTTGAATACTGGTTCCTCAAAGCAACATGTTTTTAGATGTGTTTAGTGCCAAGAATTTTTTTTCTTTTAAATCTTTTACAGAGATTCACCAATGTATTAACATTTACTAAACAATAATGTTATGTTTAAACATGAACTACATAAGATGAGAAATAAGAATAAGAAGAATAAGACTTCATTTTCTTCGGGTGGAATAGTTTCCTGGTGCCCTACCGTTGTTGTTTGCAATTGAAACAGACTAATGTCTGCCACCAGAGGGCGCTACAGGTCTCATAGTACCAACCCAACTGAATTGAATTTTCAGAAGATGATTTGCATAATGTATTGCTGAGTTCATTGCAGATGATCGGAAAAGGTGGTCTAGGATTATGATTAATAGATTAGTAGAGCCCCAAATCTGTCCAAGACACAGACACACTCAAATGATGGTTGTCATGGAGACAGAACTGCTAGTGAGGAACGAAATGCCATTTTGTCAATTACTACCTCTAGGTTGTCAAAATAACAAGTATACTTTAACCTAGGTGTTGTTTAGATTTGATTTAGCATCATGTAGGTGATCATTAGCTATGATAGGGCGAGTTGTGTTCCTGCTGTATTGTATATGCTGTTGATAAAGTTTAGAGGCAGATTAGATAGAACAACACAATTATACACAATTCCCTCATACCTGCAGGAAAGTGATCATTGGAAAGGGTTTCACATTCCCTGAGTATGTCTCAAGGAAAATGTCACCTCATCAGACACCTCACAAGTAGATTTTTATTTATTTAGTAGATTTTGTTTTAGATTTCAAATGGTCTCTTTTGATAAAAAAGAATGAGTGACACATGAGTCAAAGATATTCAACAGAGCTTTTACTTCCTTTTATGTATTGTCTGTTGTTTTAATTCTTTGCACATTGTGATTTTAAACCTCTTTAACAGGCAAAGTTAGCTTTAAAATTTTAAATAACCAAACTTGCTGCAGGTGGTTTTTTAAGTTTTGATTAATGAGGCACAACTAAGTAATCATGTATTGCGACCTTATGTTGCATTCACACAGATCTACTGCTATTCTCTGACAAGGACTAGAGAAAACTCAAATTGAGGTTCACTTCATAGATTCACTTTTGTCACATAGATTCATTTTTGAGTCACACCCCTGACTGCCTGCTGACTTACCAAATAAATTGGTTTCCTTCTATGGTGTCAGTTTAGGTCTTCTTGAATTAAGTAACTATTTTTTTTCTATTTCTCTACAGTAAGGTCTTTTATCCAGGAGTGTTTACCTCCTAACTGGTAGTTTTTTCCAGTGTTTTCATAAATGTTCTTCCTAGCCTAACTTTAGCCCCACCCATTTTGTTGAATCATAGGTTCAGCTACAACTATTTCCAAGCTAACTTTATTGGACATTGTGGATGTCAGTGTGGTCCTGGCAGCTCTGTGAATCTGTGGCATCAATTATTGTGATTGTCTTCACGAGAGAGTGAAGTGCATTATCCTCATCAACAGCCTTTGGCATGTGATTGAGTCAGTGCCCGGAACTTTACTGATAAATGGCTCCAAAGGCTTTTAGTCTCTCACCAATCTGAACCTCTCTGTACTAAAGAGACACATCTTAAACATTAAACAAGCTTAAACAAACACAGAGATAATCCTCATGCCAACAATACACCTCCTTACGGCTTGTTTTACCTCATCTCACCTTTACAATTGGATATTTGGCCAGAATATTTAATCTTCTTTGGCTCCTTGCCTGCCAAATTCATGATGGTAAAGAAAAACCTTACACTCTAATCTAATATAATCTAGTCTAATTGGTTTTTGTAAGTGTTTTTTGTTTGTATTTTGAGAGAAATGAGAAAATTGACTTTTAAACGGTGAATGTTGACTGAGGTGATTACATGGGGAAAAGGTAACAAGAAAAAGCAACAAAAACAATTTAAACAAGAAACTATCTTAAATTATACAAAGATAAATTTGAAGAATATTTGTTCTGCACCTCTCTCTCTGTCACTCACTTGTTAGACTGCTTTACCATGTTCCTGAACACGCCCACTTGGTGTGTCAGTGGAGACATCTGCACACTGCTGTTATTGATTCATTGCTGTCAAGCTACAGTAGTTCACAGTCTGCTTCTCACACAGGGTTTTCTTCTCACCTCACTACATCTCGCTCTGCCATGGGTCTTCACCACAAAGAGTTTGAGAAGGCTGGAAAAGGTCCTGGTCTCCAGATATGGAGAAT
The DNA here is from genome assembly GCA_036877575.1 of Botia almorhae. Taxonomy (NCBI): domain Eukaryota; kingdom Metazoa; phylum Chordata; class Actinopteri; order Cypriniformes; family Botiidae; genus Botia; species Botia almorhae. Next base: position 28,933 of record JAZGTJ010002368.1, on the reverse strand, counting down.
TGAAAAGATGGAACTGGTGCCGGTACCCGACAGCTTGCACGGGAGCTTCTATATTGGCGATGCTTACCTGGTTCTCCACACTGTCAAACAGAGGAACTCATGTTTTTATGACCTGCATTACTGGCTGGGTAGGCAATAGTTTCTCTGTACTGTAGAAATGGGTTTTCATTTAGCTCTTGATATAATATTATTATGCACTATGTTTTTATGAATTTTATACATATATTGCATGTATGTATACTGTATACATATATCTGTATATACATATACTGTATATCTTCTGCCTGCGACTTTATGAACGGTGCACGTGACCCTGCAATTATAACAGTAAAATAATCTCATACACTTGTGTATGATGTGTTCAAGAGGGTATCAGTAAGGTCAGCCTGCAGGGTGTTAAAAGTTCTAGCCAATGGCAGTGTATATAATGAATGCAAACTAATGCAATCTAAAACCAAGCCTGCAAAATGTGTCACTATTTAAGAGGTAGATTAAAAAGGAATTAAACAGGAAATTAGCTGACATATATACATGACATTTATAGTTATCCAGCACATAAACCTAGCAAGAGTATTTATATGGTCCCTATAAAACACAAGATATGCCCCCTGAGGAGTGAACACTGTAAAGTTTATATTCGAGAGAAGCTGGAACTGTGCTGATATTAATATTGGACTTTGATCTCTACCATAGAACAAGACACACATTTAAAAGTCACAATTATGTGGATAAACTGTATATATATAAATACAGATCAGGTCTTTAGAAACCGCTTCGGCTGGTGTGCTCACAGTGTTGACTGTACATGATTGTACAAATAAGCTGTCAGATGATCACAATGTTGAGAACGTTGATAAGCTTGTGTATCGCCTTAATGCTGCAGGGCTTTAATGTGTTTTAACACATTTATAGGTGATGCCTCAGGAAGTTGCAGAGACGCTTTTGTTGCTTCAATGTGCTGTGTCACAGCTCTTAAAAACAAAGTGGTGTTTCTGTGGTCAAGTTGCAAAACTGTAAAAAAAACAAGGGACATTTAAATGACAGTAAATCATGATGAATACAGCAGTATCTCAAAATCAATCATTATGGATAATCGTTAATCCTTTGGTTGCCAGAATCTGTGTTCAGACAAGAATCACTTAATACATTTCCTTTATCCGCTGAGTGAAAGCACTCTCTTCACTCCATTAGGTGCTTCAGAGAAGTCAATAGCACCAAGACGTTTTGGCCTTGGATTGTCTCTTTGTTTAAACTTGACCACAAACCACATATAAAGCCTCCATTATGAGTCATAAACCACTTACAATGTAAACAGATTCCTGAATGATGTTTCTGCCCATGTATTGGTTGCCAAGATATTTACGCCTATAAAGCTTGTCATAAAATGGACAGTAGAGCTTTTTACATAGACCCTCTGCACTCTCACTCTCATGCATGCATCTGTGGTCACGGGCATCAGCTAATAAACACATTTTAAAGTGTAAAGTGTGGTGCTGGGTGTGAGAAAACGACACAGCTGAAAGTTCCGTTCTTATACACAATCAGAGGCTTGTTTTTGAAGAGACTCAGTAAATGCGGTGGTTCCTTTTTCTATTCAGTCGCTGTTCAGTTCCTCTTCTGGTTTAGAAATGTGATACTTTTGGCTTGTGAATTAAATAATAATTTCAAATTAAGTGATATTTATTTTTTTAGAAAGATATCACAAGCTCTGCTGTTAAGCAAAGCAGAGTTTAAATCACAAAACAATAAATTACACAATACATTTGGCTTTTATCCAAAGTGACTTACAATACATTCAAGTTATACATTTGCTCCCTGGGAATTGAACCCACTTTTGCACTGCTAACGCAATGCTCTACCAACTGAGCTACAGGAACATTACACAAACAATACACATGCTGTTCAAAATTAGAACATTTATATACATTAGTATATAACATTTATTTAACATTTAATACAGAAGTATTTGGACACCTGGTTCTCAAGGATTAGTGGATCATGTCCATAATTAATGTGTTGTCCATATGTCCATAAACTAGTTGGAAACAGTTGACAACTGTGTCAACTTGAGGGAAAATTACTTCATACATCCACAAAAATGGATGGGTTAAAAATCATTTAAAATAGCTCAAAAAGATTACTCTGTTTTTCATAGGTGTTGGTAATCCAACATTTTACAAAGTAAATTTTTTTCTTTGCCTTTCATTATGAAAACCATTCAATAGCAACACAGAAACGGAAGGTGTAGAAATGCTAGGAGAAACCAAGACAATGCAAACACACCTGATAGACCTGTGCATATGTAAACTCAACACAATCACACACTGTTACTGTCTCTGCAGGTAAAGAGTGCAGCCAGGATGAAAGTACAGCAGCTGCCATCTTCACAGTTCAGCTGGATGATTACCTGGGAGGAAAACCAGTGCAGTATCGTGAACTCCAGGGTTTTGAGTCCACCACCTTTACCAGCTACTTTAAAGGAGGGATCACATATAAGGTTTGAGACAGTTGCCTGCCCTGCTCATAACACCTTTTCTGATGTTTTTTAGGTTCTGTTAATTTCCAATGGAATCTTTTTCTTAACTTCATATTTCTGTACCACCATTTTGGACCAACTTAGGTCAAATATAAAGCTGCCCTTTAATCCGTTATTGTCATATTTTATTTTCATCCGATGGAAAGAGCAAATAAGGGAAAATGTTTCCTAGAGCTCACTGTACAAGTTCAGGGTTAGTCTTTGTGTACAATGGCCCTGTCAGTGACTGTTCTAAACGGAACCCAAAAATACCTTCCATTCCTCTCATAAGCACAAAGTTACATCATGATCTGAAAGGATGTTATGCACAGCACGTGTTCTGGGACACTCAACTCCTCACTGCTGCGTTTGGAACAGACTGTAAAAATGGAAAGTGTGTAAGAATGGAAAGTGGAAAAGAGGAATAAAATACAAAAATAGAAAGCACAAGAAGTTTTAGAAAAACACTGACGTTTTCTTGCTTCTTTAGACAGGGGGTGTGGCCTCAGGATTTCAGCATGTGGTAACCAATGATCTTACTGCCCAGAGACTCTTCCACATCAAGGGCAGACGTGTTGTCCGGGCCACAGAAGTGCCTCTCTCCTGGGCGAGCTTCAATAAAGGCGACTGCTTCATAGTGGATCTGGGCGCGGTAAACCAATAATTAAATTACTGTGGAATTATCTTGACTGTCAACATAAGATGTAAAGCAAATATTATGAAAGCTCAAGGGGATAAAACAAAGACTGTAAGCAACAGATGTATCCATTAAGTGACATGTGGACCGTCGGTTGCGTTGGACTGTTTGCAGTAAGATTATCTGTGGCACTGTTTAAAAATGCGGTTTATTTAAGCATAAACAACATTTGTATTTGTGCTCTCTTATGTCTGCAAAACAGACCACATTATAAAATAAACAGCATAGCCACATGGACATAAACATCATTCCATATTCAAAGTGGGAAAGGTATTTTCTATTATTTTTGACTATAGAGGAAGTTTTCTCAAGAAGAAAATTAAAACTTTGTTGTCAAGTTTATTACCAAGAAGCAAAGAAATTTGAAACAGAGGTCTTCCTAGGAAATGCACTAATTATATGTTTAAAGATTTGACCAATTAATTTTTCTAAGGAATCTGTGTTCCTAGGTAATCTACCAATGGTGTGGGTCTATGTGCAACAAATTTGAGCGTGTCAAAGCTGCACAGGTTGCTGCTGGCATCCGAGACAATGAGAGGAACGGGAGAGCACGACTTGTAGTTGTAGAAGAGGGACAAGAGCCTCTTGAGATGAGTGAGGTAACAAATCAAACTTTCCAATTGGTGAATTGAATTCAAAACGAATTTGCATTAATTTGCATGCAACCAACCTTATGCATCTGGTGGAGCATGCCCACTTTTTACCGCTAAGACTTTTGCAGTTAAGTCAATGTTTGTTATTGGCAATATGGTTTAGCTAGAAAGTTTTAAGTGATTAAGTTTTAATACCTTGTTTTTGTACATCACAGGTTATTGGTGAGAAACCTGACCTCCCTGAAAGTGACGATAATGAGGACATGGTTGCTGACATGTCAAACAGGAAACTGGCCAAACTTTACATGGTAAACACGTTTAAAAACTTAATCATGCATGTCTGAATTCAACAGACACCTGTATACACACACATACACATGCGCACAAACAATAACTGTACCAAGATATTTATATACACACATTTATATATACACAATACCAGAGGTGCACTATTGCATTCCACAGGTATCTGATGCTACTGGAAAAATGCAAGTGTCGCTTGTGTCAGAGGAGAATCCATTTAACCAGAGTGACTTGTTGTCGGAGGAATGCTTTATCCTGGACCATGGAAAAAGCAAAATAATCTTTGTGTGGAAAGGTACACCTACTTCATCGCCTCAGGGTTTAACTGAGGCCATGGCAACAGTTGGCCTTTTACTTCTTTTAGATTTGCATGATTTTATTGTTATGATCTAGGCCGCAACGCAAATCCCAGCGAGAGGAAGGAGGCCATGAAAACAGCGGAGGGCTTCATCAAACAGATGGGCTATCCTGCAAACACTCAGGTTCACATGCAGAAATATTACACTTCTGTATATGCTGCGTGTGTTTATGTATGAAATATATTATATGTTTATTAACTATAATATATATATATATATATATATCATACATATATATTATGTGTATTATACATATATATTATGTATTAAAAAAATACATACATACATACATACATTATATATACATAATACATATATATATATATATATCTTCAATCTACTACACAGATCCAGGTTCTTCCAGAGGGTGGAGAAACCCCTATTTTTAAGCAGTTCTTTAAAGGCTGGAAAGAGAAGGACCAGACTGAGGGTCTCGGCAGAGTTTACGTCACCGAGCGGATTGCCAAGATCAAGCAAGTCGACTTTGATGCTTCCAAACTCCACGAGTCCCATCAGATGGCTGCTCACTACAACATGGTTGATAATGGCACTGGACAAACACAGGTCACTGTTTGCATAAAAAGATCAGAGACTGTAGACGTGAAAATGCGATTATGTGTGAATTATGACAGTTAGTCACTGAATGGAATACCTAAAATGCAAACAGTTGCTAAAAATGTAGAATGCCTGCTGGGTAACTTATCTTTGAACAAGATATTGACTTTTGATTTGCTGTAAATATATCCGACAAATATTCTTTATGTTTTATCTTGTTCTTTCTTGTGTTTCCAGATTTGGAGGGTCGAATGTGGTAATAAAGTAGAAACCAAAGTTCCCGTCGATCCAGAGACATACGGGCAGTTCTATGGAGGCGACTGCTATATCATTTTATATACCTACAACAGGGGACAAATTATCTACACTTGGTAAGCCTTACGAAACTTAAACAAGGGCATTGAATCATGCAAAGATACAAATAAGGCTTATCGCTGTTCGCTCCTGCTTCAGGCAAGGATCCAGCACCACAGTAGATGAGCTGACGGCATCAGCCTTTCTCACTGTTGAGTTGGACCGTTCACTGGGTGGAAATGCTGTTCAGGTAATAGAACTTTTACATAGGTACCGATTAAATAAAAAGAGCATAAGCTGACCAAAGTGATCCTCACCGCATACAGCACAAGCTGATGACTAGGGCTCTGAATTTCCCTTTAATGTCATCTGAAAAAGTTGTATAAAGGTTCTCTCTCATGTCCACTCAGAAGAGACCAACTCTGATTAGTTTATCACCTTGTAGGTCCGAGTGACACAAGGAAAGGAACCACCACATTTACTGAGTCTCTTTAAAAACAAGCCTCTAATTGTGTACAAGAACGGAACTTCAAGACTGGAAGGACAGGCACCCGCACCTCCAACCCGCCTCTTTCAAGTGCGCAGGAACCTTGGAACCATTACACGTATTAGTGAGGTGAGACCTAGCCTCCGTATGCAGACAAACTCTGGTGAAAGTTTAGGGTAACTTTCATTTATACATGTGATGTGAGTGTTTTGGATTATGGTCTGACAGGTTGAAGCTACAGCATCAAATTTGAACACCAATGATGCCTACCTGCTGAAGTTACCTGGGGGTGATGGGTACTTGTGGAAGGGGAAAGGGGCCAGTAAGGATGAAGAACAAGGGGCAATGTACTTGAGTGAGAAACTGAAGTGCAAAACCAAGCCCATTAATGAAGGAAACGAGCCAGGTGAGTTAGACTGTGCATAACGATTCATATGCTTTAATACTTAAAACTGTACAGCTAAGGTTTACATACTCACTGCTCATGTTCTGGTTTAAAGACGACTTCTGGAAAGCTCTGGGTGGTAAGACAGAGTATCAGAAGTCTGAGATGTTGGAGAGTGAAACTACAGCACATCCTCCTCGACTGTTCGCTTGTTCCAACAAAACCGGAAGGTTCATTGTGAGTATAAACAGCCTGAGAACAGAGAATCAGTGTTTCAGACGTCTAAATCCCAAACATCTCACAGTGCATTCAAGATGAACATTTTACCAGGTGATTAACTGAGAATCAAACGTATGATCCTGGTATTGCAGGTGCCATGCTTCTTCAGCTGAGCTACTGGAAATGACATGCCTTTATTTGCCAATCTGATATGACTTACAAGATATTTTAACTAAGCTAATGTTAACAGTAGCATTAACATTAGTGTTTTACAATTATAGATTGAAGAGGTACCTGGTGAGTTTAACCAAGATGACCTGGCAGAAGATGATGTCATGTTGTTGGATGTCTGGGATCAGGTTAGACAGATGTCACTTTTCATCTTCTCAAAGGTTATGTGGTGTAAATGTTACCTCTCTCTCTCTCTCTCTCTCTCTCTCTCTCTCTCTCTGAGATTTAAAGGACAGCAAATAGTCTCTGATTGTAATGTCTGATAATCTATTCAAAGATATAACCTGGCTATCTTTAAAATCAGTGTGGTACTGATCCCCTGATTTCATTTCTTAGGTGTTTGTGTGGATTGGAAAGGATGCCAACGATGTGGAAAGGACTGAGTCTGTAAAATCTGGTAGGATGGCCCAGGCACATATTCCTATGAAAATATATATATATCATTGCAAAATTGAAACCCCTTTAAACAGGCTTAAAAGCATGTAATCAGACCACACAATTCTCAAATGCATAAACATAAAATTCACATGTAGTATTTGTCCCCTTACAGCAAAGATGTACATTGAGACAGATCCATCAGGGCGGGACAAGGGGACTTCTGTGGTGGTGGTGAAGCAGGGCCACGAGCCCCCCACCTTCACCGGCTGGTTCCTGGGGTGGGATGCCTCTCGATGGGATGGCACATCTGTGGCTCAGTGAAATCACTGCTGGTTAACTGAGGGTTACAGTTATGCAAATCCTGAACTCTGGAGAGATAAAACAGAGTGTTGGCAACTGATGCATGATGAGTGAATTAGCTTGGAGTATTCCATTAACATTCAACCATGCCCTAAAATTAACTGCAAAATTAACTGAGAGAAAATATATATCTGGTTTTCAGAACAGCTTACTGTACACATATTAATACACAGCCTTAAAGCTTTGTACTTGCCATATCTTGCACGCTTTTACGCAGATTTATGTTTCTGTTGCTTATGAAAGCATGTAGCATCATTCAACAATTACAGAACCGATACTTTTTGTATTTTACTTGTCTCGTTTTTACACAGAATACAAGAGCCCCCTAACGGGGAACTATGAATTACAAGGCTTGAAAATAAATCATACAGTCCTATAGACTAACAAACAAAATAGCCATCGTTTACAACATTTGACTTTTTTTCAGTGGTGTTTGTTGATGTATAACAAAAAATGCATAGGGTGTAGCCTAACTTATAATATTAAGACTTAACCATGACCAACAAGGATCATCATTTTGTGTATGTGATTAACTTGCACGTTTATGGGGTTTAAAAATTTAGCCTACAAATACTGTCACGAAACTACGAGGACAAACTCGTTTGCTTTCAACAAACTTCCTAAAATAAAGTTTGGTTCCTGCTGCCGTTCTGGTAATTCCATTTGGTGGCCACGAAAAACAAGATCACACGCCATATGCCCCCTGCTGATTACAGCATATACTGTTTTTGTAAAAGGGCTGTTAACCCAGAGATGCGCTGAACCATACAAATATTGATTACTTTACTTACATACGAGAGCGCTAGGCAAACAATGAGTTTTCTATTACTCAATATTTAAACAAGAGAATTGTTTGTTGATCGCATTTCACGATCTCTGACAGACTTGACATTCAAATGAATTTACAAAGAGAGAGAGAGCAGTTAAACATTTCGCCCTTAGAATCAACAAACCTAGTCTACAAAGCCACATTTACAAGTTTGACTAATTCATAGGTTAAAAGCAATTCAAAAAGAGACGAACGCGACAAAGGCGTTCTTTATTAGCCACGAGATGGCGCACAAGTAAAAGGAAAAGAACATAAATCTACTACTGCAAAAATCTTTAAGTATCGTTTTATAATTAAAGTGTTAAATATGCAAATATAAATGTAATGCTGTCGTCGTATAGCCAAATACGTTTTCTTTAATGCACCTTAACTTTTATCAGTGTGGAGAATGTTTTTATAATTCTCTTTGCTCAAACTCTGTGTTTATTGACCTCTATTCAGACCTTCTGAATATGCATCTTTCACTTGCATGCGAGTTAAATAAAGTTCACTATGAACTTCCGGCGGTTCTTTAAGGAAGGGCAATCAGTCAGTCTAGGGTATTCAACAGTTAGACGCCTTTAAGATCTCCGGTATATTAATGGCAGCGTGCTTTACGTGACAGTCAGGTCATCACGGAGCAATTGATCCCTGATAGCAGTGCTAATTGTTTTGACACTTTCATACGTCTCACTTCTTTGGTGGAAAGTATCATAGGCCATGGCTCAGGAAGGTAAATTAAATGTAAAAAAATATTCAAAGCTATTTCTCTTTCTTTTTGGCTTTTAACTGCATTGCAGTTATACTTTTTAGATACTTTGGTAGATATTTTTTAGATACTTTACTTTCAATGGTAAAGCTTACCTGTTGGTCTCTCAAACTTTAAAAGCTCTGAGTGACGTGAACAGGTGGTGAAAGGGTGTGTTTAAAAGACGATGGGCTTGATTTTTCACCAACCAAACGCCAAGAAAACGACACGCGCCCACGGTGATGGACCAATCAGCGTACGTTCTTCGCTGTGGGCGGAGCTAACTGTGGTAGAATGAAGTGGGAGGCGGCTCGCTGTAGAGTCAGTGAAACAGACGCTGTTACAGGGAGAGGATACACTGATACACTTGTCCGCTTAACTGATCTGAATGGCAGCAATATTTTGGAAATAGTCGTTCAACATTTGGATCTATCTGTCTAACGTTGAACGCAAGTGGTCACGCTAAATAAGGTGAGTACCGAAGATGACTTTATTTTCATACGCAGCCTCTTACAAAGCTTAAATGATGAATATTTTAATGTTATATAGAGTAACTTGTTATTAGGAATCTGTTGGGTTCTGGAGGTCTTTTTTGCTAAAATGATAACGGATTCTCGTGTTGAATTACTTGTTGAGAGCAAGTGATGAACAGAATTCATCTCTTTATTTATGTGATGTGCCCCTCCTCAAGCGCTTTTACAGATGGCCATAGAGATCTGCGACAGACTCGTGTTTTCCAGATTTAGATAGGCCAAACTATGCTTTTTCTCTAATAACAACTGGTGCAACTACTATACAACAATAAAATGCCTTGAATAGAAGAACGGGCGCTTTCGCGCACTAGGTTTTGTACCGATGCGTTATACCGTTTCTGAATAAAAATGAAATCCGCGTCCCCCTGTGGCGCTACATGTGCAAATAAGCATCCCGCTGTTTCATTTCTCATTCACCATCACTGGTACTGAATGACACAGGTTAAATCTCTGTGCCTTTTAGAATGACAAAGAGAGGAGGATGCTTCAGTCATGTAAAGGAGAGCTGCAAAACTGTGTGTCATGGTGCTGGCCTCATTGCATCATCTCCCTGTTCATTTGGTTTCAGGTTATAGCAGCAGCTTCCCCGGGGAACGAGAAAAGCTTTGTGAATATTTGGTAAAGCAGCAGCAGAGACGACACCTGGTCTCCAGAGTCTCTGCCTTCCTCTTTCATCCTTTTCAGAGTGCCAGAACAAGATGGGGAATGGATTATCAGAGCCTCATGCCATCTTTCCCCGCTTGCCATCTTTTCAAGCCCTGCACATTGTTATTCTTGGGTTGGACTGTGCCGGTAAGACCACTGTGTTGTACCGTCTGCGCTTTAATGAGTTTGTGAACACCGTTCCCACCAAGGGCTTCAACACAGAGAAGATCAAGGTGACTCTTGGCGGCAAAGGCCGAACAGCAGCCTTTCACTTCTGGGACGTGGGAGGTCAGGAAAAGCTCCGCCCACTTTGGAGGTCCTACACGCGGTGTGCGGATGGTCTCGTGTTTGTGGTGGACTCGGTGGACGCGGAGCGCATGGAGGAGGCCAAGACGGAGCTGCACAAGATCACCAGGCTGCAGGAGAACCAGGGGGTGCCCGTTTTGGTGGTCGCTAACAAGCAGGACCTCCGCAGCGCATTGCCTCTAAGTGAGGTGGAGCAGATGCTGGCGTTGAACGAGCTTGGCTCTCACACTCCCTGGCATCTCCAGCCGGCCTGTGCCATCATCGGAGAGGGTCTACAAGAAGGCCTGGAGCGACTTCACTCCATGATCATCAAGAGGAGAAAGATGATGAGGCAGCAGAAAAGGAAGAGATGACTTTGTTGAGCAGGTCGTGATGGTAGAGAGGTCCTCTATTGCCTCTGTGATGGCTCTGCTAATGTGCTATGGGCCTTTGTGGCCCTGCCTTCTGGAGTTACTGTTTCAGTGGACTGAGTTTTATCAGTCAGATGGTGCTGGGTAAATCCAGTTCAAAGACACACAATCTGTGTGCCTGTGTGTCCACAAGCAAGAGGACATTATTGATCAACCACTTTGGATCGTAGCAGTGGTGGGACAGCACAAAAGACCACATGGGATTTTTACATAAACAGTGTTACGCAATGCTGTTGGGTGTGTAGTACACTGTGTAGTACACAGTTCTAAGGAAGGACACTGGACTTGAACTTGTAAATGACAAAGTCGGAACACTGATGTCTGTGTCATTACATCTTATGTGTTACACATCTACTAATATCCTAGTATCATATCCTACAACAATGTAAAGTCATGAAATGGAGGGATTGATTACCAAAGCTGCCCGTAATGGACGTAAATGTTCTAAAAACTCCAATGTAAACATTCAAGTGTCTCTCCTATTGGTTTTATTTCACATTGACCACCAGTGTTTGTTGTCTTGGTGGTTCGGGGAACTACAATAAGCTTTACGGATCACTTGTTTGGGGAACGCACAAATGTTTGACTCGCTATCACAGTAAAGAGTATTTCATCAATACAGTCTGACTTCAGATCAGCAGTGTATATGATCATTAGGATTTGTAAGTGGTTTGAGGTTAAGGATCTACAATTCCTCGTCCCATTGGCTGACGTTAAGTCGCTGTTATTTCTCAGTTGTTTTTAAAGAAGAGGACCGCCGGTGTCATTTTTAGCTGTACACACTTTGTGTGCTTCCCTGAACAACGAGATGTTTAAATGCACTTTAGCGATTTCCCCTTTTCTAATCGATGAATTTGCAGAATTCAGAATTGATCATAATATCGAAAAGTAATGTATTGCTTCAAGTGAAGCGTTTCTTTTTTATTATTCATTCATGTCAACCTGTCACTCAGTGCTTGTGAGTTGAGGGATGTTCATATTTATGTCAGAATTTGTACACTTTGAATAAATCCACAACTACACCAAACACGCTGAATCTTCATTGCTACCTGTTGCATGACGCACTAATCGAGCTAATTATCAAAGCCTGTGTCAGAAGTTCCAAAGTTCATTGTTGCTGACATTTATAATTACATTTAAAACCTGATAATGGTTTGACACACTGTACAGATGAGTCACTAGAGTTTGCTCCTTTGGAGAGCTATTGGGACATGCAAAACAGGTGACGTGAATTGAACTTTATGCGCCCTGTTGTTGTCATGCTGCCAAACAGGATGTACTTTTCTTTGTACAGTCTGTTGTCGCACAGCTGTATGAATGTTAGCAGTATTACATGAGTACAATTATTTTAAATGTAAATACTAAAAATTAACTGCAAGGTGACGTTTCTTTTAAAGGTAAGATAGGTATTTCGGACAGGCTAGCAATAGCAAACTAGCTTTAAAAGCAAGGTCCCACTCTCCATTCAGAGCGCTTATCAAAGCCACCCCTCCTCCAATAGTGCATAGAGTTATGCGAATACATAGTTTGACTGGCAAGTAGGACATCCTGTCATTCCATACGGACCGAATGCAATGATTGGATGAACATTTTATGGTCATACTCCTTCCATAGTAGTTATAAAAATATATTTATGTGACTTAGTGAATGCTATCAGGATGTGCAGAGACTTTCAACTAGCATAACAAAATTGTTGCTGGAGAAGATCACCTACCCTGCTTTTAAATGTTGCATTACATCACTCACCAGCGAATATCAAAAACTAGGTAGACAACATGTATTGTGTGTGCTCTTAATTAGGTCCTTCCCAGTAATAACTATATTCCCCACATAAATATTCAGGAATTATATACCTACTATAACCTCACAAACTATAATAGAACTGTAAAATATAACTATAATATACATATTGTGTAACAGATGATTAATACTGTACTTATAACAGGTAAAACCAACATAGAGCCTAATCTTAAAGGAATAGTTCACACAAAAATGAATATTCTGGCAATTTTGACATCCTGATGTTGTTGCAAACCAGACTTTATTCTGTGGAACATGAAAGGAAAAGCTGATAGAATGTTAGGGACTACCCACCTCAGTCCCTGTTCTGTTTCATTTCAGAATAAAATAATATAATATTCTTTTAAATTTCCCTTCTTATGTGCCACAGTGCCTTTTTAGGTGAACTAGTTTGGGTGAACTATCTCTTTAATTAGGCATTATTAAGATAAGCGTACATGAACAAAATGTACTATGTAACTTTGTCAGCACAGCTGGTTTAGCCTGGAGCTCCCACAGGCGTGTGTTGTGTTTGGAGGGAATCTGACACAGCCGGTTCTATGACACAAACACTCTCTCAGAACAATGAGGTCTTAACACAGGGAGATGGGCCTTGGCACCAGCTGACCAATGCAAGGTCTCATCGTTGAACTTGTTCAGTGTTCTGGTGGCAGCTGACTTGCAGTCTAAAACAAACCTAGAGCAGATCACAAGAGCTGCACCTGTATGTCTGAAAGATCTTTAGGTTTCAAAGATAACAGAGGTGGGATTAACTTTTCATTGCCTCGAATCATGAAATATGCAAACATTTATCACCTACAAGAACAACTGTACCATACTCTATGGAAAATCTTCTGTTTTGGTTCTTGTACAAAGAAAAAAGTACCTCAAAGAGAATTCACAATGTAGCATCTTAAAGCATATAATATTTTGTAGAGCAACAACATCAAGGCTTGCTTAGCCATGAGGCTTCTGAAAGAGATGTGATCTGGCTGTCTAACTGCCTGCTTTGATTTGTTTGAGAACACCAATTGAGAATTACACCTGACAACCTCTACTTCACAAGCCATGTGTAGGAGCTGAAGAATTTTAATAAACTGGTGTCCTGCCTCTTCTGTCTTTTTTGAAAGTACAGCTCACTTGTATCAGTAGTGCGAGGCAAGCAGACATTGGGCCCGGTGCCCTGTGGTTTGTTCCACCAAAACATCATTTAAGCAGTAATGGGACACAGCAGGTCAAGCTTGCGTGCAGTTCGCATAGCCCTTTAAGAAAATAAGCCTGGTTTATCAGAGTCATGTGAAGGATAAAAGGTTTGTGGTTCCCATACTCTCCCATAACACCCCGGCCCTTCCTGTACACTGTGTTGACCCAGTTAGGGCCCTTTCCTTTTGATCCTGTGATGTAAACACCATGGGATTTGAAGGACCAGTGTTGATAGAGCAGAGCAGAAATCAGAACAGGGTTTCCTGTTCACTACACCCAGAACATGCTGACTTAGAGCATGATGCAGTACATTCCCTCCACCCAATGTCCTGCTACCACACTATTGCTTGCCATAAAAGAGCCACTTACGGCTGTAAAACTGTAGCTTGTGGTCATAAAAGGTGCTCCACGCCATCATTAAGGCCTGTCATTAGAGAACACAGAATGATTCTGGAACACTAACCTTTTCATTCACAGCAGATGTTTGCTGTTATTCTGTGTTCCCGTAACCAATCAGAGCGCTCACACATTTCTCCTGGCTAAATGTTGTGTTGATTAGTAAAGATACTTGAGGACTTAAGACAGAATGGTTTGTGAATAAAATAGGGAGACAATTTAATCTAAAATGTAAAACGAAATCGGCCTATTAAATAGGCCCTGTTCGCACGTCTCCACGTTTCATTTTTATAATGAGTTTCTGAGTAGGAACTCATGAACATGAATCTATTTTGCTTCATTTTATTTTGTATTTTGCTGTTCATTATACATTATGTTATCGGCACAAATTGAGTAGAAATAAAAAAACACACAAACTTTAGAATTTCTTAGTATTAGTTTAAATGACAACATGCACTTAAAATAGCATGATCCATTTTACCCCAACATTTTTTAGGATGTTCCATGTTTAGGATGTTACTGTTGTTACTGTTGAGCATCTTTTGTCCTGACCTTGGTTTTGATCAGTGTCACCAATTTGCCTAAATTTGATTAGGGGCGTAGACGTTCTTCTTTTATGTCATAATGTTTTATTGTTTTAAATTCCAAAACATTCTATATTAACTGAACATTAGAAGTTTCACATGCTCCACATTTTAATAACTTAACAGTATTTTAAGGGGAATTGTGCATGTCACTGCCTGTAGATGCATATCAAAGATGTTGTGTGAAGTGTTGTGTATTTTCCCATCATGCAAAGCCATAACTAACTGGCAAAGCCTAAACCCTTGTTTTAGCACAACAGCGCATTAACAGATGAAGCAGGTGGTCCTGCAATTTTGCTCAAGACACATAAATATGAATTTAAGGTTTACACTACAAATACACTGTTGTCACGTATTTGACTACCTACCAATGTGATTTGAGTACAAAGTGGATTGGATCCTGTTTACACCTGTAATTCATACTGACCGTTTGGATTGGATTGTCTGAAACAATTGTTAAAACCAAGTGTAAATGGGGTCAAAGAAGTCCTTCAAACGGTGCTTCATAATGGTTGCTTTAATTTGTTACCCCAACTTTAGATTTGACTCTGTTGGCTTTAAAACTGTCTGTCTCATTCTCAAAGGGAGAGTCTGACTTGAGTTCTGATTAACATATGCTTGAAGTCAGTTTATCTCAGATGTGTGGCTGCAGTAGTGAGCTGTAAATGTCTGACACTGGATAGAGTGTGGTGTGAACGGGCGGGGTGGAGAACGATAGGCCCGTGAGAGGGGAAAGCAGAGATAAGTGCTCCACCACTCCCTGCCTTTCCTGAGAAGTACAGTGACTCCCGCCCCCTTTCAACACACTCACCAACAATTACATCACTAGTGTATTGAATTTAAATCCATCAACTGTTACAATAATAATTACCCTCTTAAAAACATTCTCTAGTTAACTCATTACTGGATAATTTACTTATATTGACTTTCACAAGTGATTTAGCCCTAAGCTGAATAATTCTGATAAATATGTAAATAAATATTGCAAAATTTAAAAAAGCGATGGTAATAAAATATTAATGACAATGCTTATATAATAATTTACAATAAGGGTACACACACACACAGATACACACAAGATGTAGGTACAAAACTTAAACATGCTTAAATAATAAGGAATTTACGGTATAAAAAGGTGTAAATCACTCATCAGAAATCACACAGAAAATGTCTCTTACATTGTCACACATTTGCCATTATTTGACATTTTATAAGCTTCTCCAAATGAAGGTTAAAATTCTTAAAAGTCTATCCTGATAGTTTAACCAGTTCCTACGTGCAAAGGAAAAATTAAAGGTCAGGCAGAAAATATTTGTGTGCTGTTTGCATAAGTTTCCTCTTCATTTACATCTTTGTTTAGAGGTCACAGGAGACTAAAAATACAATCTGAAAATAGTCACTATTTATTCTTTAAAAACTCAATAATTTACAATGTGAACCAGTGTGATTTCAGATTCAGTGTTCATACACATAAGCAGGCAAGACAACAGAACAGAGAAGAGGAGAAATGAAGGATACTGGTGTAAGCCAGATTCCCTCAGTATGTCTGACAGTTCAAAGCCGGGCTGCTTTTTAAACAATCTCAGTAGAATTGTGTTAGTATTCAGTTTGAAGGTGCTTTTTTAACTCTGCTTTAAATGAGGTCTGACGAACTGTGATTCTTGACAAATGCCATCATTCATTTATCTGAAGCCTGGTGGTGATAGGCCTGACCTGCGCTTGAGAAAAAATTACGTAAAGTTAAAGGAAAAATCTTTTTAACTGCATAACTGATTTTAAAGAACTGTGCAAATATGCATAGTGAAAGCTATAGTTACATCACATAACACATGATGAGAAAAACACATCTGACTGTTTACTGTAAATTATGTTAGTATAATCTTTAACAGGGTGTCCTAATCCTTAGTTTGCATGCTTTTCCATGACTTAGTATTTTCTGTAACAGAAACAACGTCTAGGGATATATTACCCAAATAAAACAAACCATAAACACTTGCTATTTTTAGAAAAATATTATTACGTTTGCACATTTTTTTTTCTTGTGATGTCTCAGCAACAACTGTTAACATTTAAATCTAGGCTAGAACATATGTGTGTCCTGTATATAGTTACAAATAAATATAAAAAAATGAAAACAAAGTCATTAAGTCATCCATGCAAGTGGATTATTTGTGGCTCCGGACTGCATTGTTTAGTGTAAATCATGTATAAATATAAATTGTAGTATTTGGACGGGGCCCCGGGCTGGAAGGCCCCGGGTGGGTGCAGATGTGTGGAAGAGGATGAGAGGGTAGTAGCTCCTAACACAGGAACTAGACTGTTCTGTTTTGTCTAGAAAGCTTTTGTTAACTAAGGGTGGAGATGTCCAGGGCTTCCTGTCATGGTCTGGAGAGGTCTGTGCAGGAGAGCTTGAGATAAGGGGCAGACTTTTTCTCAAACAGACAGGCAAAGAAAATAGGCGGATATCAGTGTAGAGGACATCATCAATCAAACTTAATAAATGCAATTTGGTTACAAAATCAGTTTGTGTGTGGCTGAATGTTGAGTTGCAGTGTACCTGTAACTTAGCTGGTAGCGGATTGCATTAGCAGTGCATAAGGTTGCGGGTTCGATTCCCAGGAAGCACATTTAGTGATAAAATGTATACCTTAATGGTACTGTAAGTTGCTTGGATAAAAGTGTCTGCCGAATATATGAAATGTATATATGATTGTGGCCATTTTGAAGATGTTTTTATAATCATGTTTTTATAAAACATGTCAAGATGTTTTATAATTTTTATAATTTATAGGTAACACCCCTGTGTTTGGAAACATTGTAGCTTGTATCTAGATGGTGAAATTGATTACTGGTGATTACTGACTTCAAACTGGTCATTAGCTGGCAGACAACTTGGACTGGCAACAAATGTGGTCAAACTGGTTTTTAAAACATGGTCACTGATAAACCAGTTGTGTAATGATTATTTAGAGACCATCTATTTCAAAACACAAGCTTAAGCAACATTTTCCTCTAGCGATGCATCCTGCCACCCTCTCTATTAATCATTCAGACATTTAAATAAACAGCTCTGTCATAAAGCCGATCTCGCCTAAGAGCATTTTAATGTCCACGCTGTCCCAGTTCATCTGCCCTCACCGCTCGCGTGCCAGCTTTGCCCAAAACATCCCGATCCCCCCGAAGCAGCTCTGATCTGCCCCACAACAGTCGTGTCTGGAAATTATTTAACGTTTCAGTTCCCATGCACTTCGCCCAGGAGAGAAACGCATTGGATCGCTAGTGCATTTAGCAGAAAATGCTCTGGAGGTATTGTTGCCACGGCAGTTCAGCGGACCGCTGTCAAAATACACAGGGTGAAAATAACGCTTGAACCTGTGAGTCAAGCGGCTTCACATCTACAGTAAACAAACCGTTTAAAACATTTCAACACTTCTTTTAATCTTGATTTATGGTAAACGGAGCGACGAGCGATTGACAGCTGTCAAGAACAGGAGCAGTGTGAGAAGCTGTGAGAACAGGAGCGTGAGAACATGGGGGATGTTTATTTCAAGATTATGTTCTCAGCAGGTGAGAGTCTCAGAGCGCCGGCTCATTATCGCCTCTGATTGGCAGGAGGAAACGAAACATTGTGAAACCGCAGACCTTTATTTACACAGTAAAATACTTTAGGATTCCATTTACACCTAGTGTTAAGATCTGTTTTGGGTGATCTGAAGTGGACAGCACTGAATACAGATATAAACAGGGTTTCAGAGGTTGTCAAAAATACCTGATCACATGTCATTTGTGGTGTGAATGCTAATATGTCTTGATACATGCTGGAGCAGCATCTTTTCTGACAACCATCCATTGTGCTAAAACAATGTGTGTGTGTGTATATATATATACATGTGTGTGTGTGTGTGTGTATCCACAACCTGACATTTCAAGTATATGTATTCAGGAATATTTGGAAAAACAATGTGCCATCTTCTCCTTACTTTCGATTTTGCGCATTTTCAACATGCATTAAAACTCTGACGCTGTTAGTGATGCCTGAAATCTGATCACAGATTTGTTCACTCAGTTCACTCAGAATTATATGAGTCACGTTACATCCAGATGTGAGACAGCAGTGTGTCTCGGCTGACGACTGGCTACCACACGAGACAGATGTTAATACCAGATCTAAACAGAGCCTAACGGTGTTGAGTCACATACTTCAGACTAAACAAAGTTACCAAACGTATCCAACAGAAGATGGTGCAAAGGAGATTACATCTATTTGGGGGTGACTATGACTTTTCAAATGTCAACAGATGTGAGTTCAGACTAATGGGGCAGTTGAATCCCAGCAGCTGTTCTGGAAGATTCTGTTTCTTCACAAAGCTCCATTGACACTGAATGAAATAATAACACTCAATAGAAAGTTCGTCTTTCATAAACAGTTAACAACACACATTCTCAGTCTTTGGGCGGCTGAAGGTCAGTCACATCTTATTAGCAATTCAAGGCTATTTATCACAGATTACATAAAGCTTCAAACATTTTCCTCTGTGTGGCCTGTTTCATACATAGATAAAAGCTTGATTTGGCTACACATGAGCCACCTTTGTAGCTGTATGACACAAAGATCATTTTGTTCTTGCTCTTTTGCCATGATTTACCGGTAATGCATATAAGCCCTGGGGACAGTCACAGTCACAGTCACCCATAATAATGTTTGGACAAAACTGGCTGTGAACATAAAGCTGATTACATAAGCACATGCCCTCTGGGAACAGTGGTAAATATATATTATGCAAATATATATATATATATGTATACAAATAACATATTATATAACATTAGATATAGATTAGTAAGATCTTCTTATCATGCATTTACACCTGATATATGATGATTACTCCCTGATCATAATGTGTTAATATATTCACAAAGGATTGGATATCTAAAAATAGCATGCATACAACCATGAGTTGAATGGGAAACAGCTTATGCAAAGTGTGCTAGACTTTGCCACATTGTCTGAATACACTACACAGCCCACTCACAACTGAACTATTTTGAGATGTTTGAGATCTGTCTGTACGTCACCATATATCCAGAGTGGTCAGAAGCCAGCGTGAATTTTCTCTGATCTGCGTCACTACACTTATTACTTCATATCAGCTGCGTTACTGTCAGTTCATCCCATCACACTTTCCTCCTTTTCTTGTACAATCAGCGAATCTTTTATCTCTGCCCTTTCCTGTAGTCTCATTTTCCATCCTCATACCTTTTCCACATTTTCCCTGCTGTAATTTTCTGTCCTCTCAACTTTTTCCATGCCACGCCTTATCTTTCCAGAGCTTTCCATGTTTTTTCTAGTTTCCTGAACACTTTTTCAGCTTCCATCCCTTTGCACACCTTTCAGTTTTCTCAGTTTAAAGTACATAATTCTTTTGCATACAGTATTGTCAAATCAACACAGATGCACATATACTGTGTAGTGATTTTTAAAACTTACAGTGTTTTTATTCCCTAATCAGAACCATCACAAAAACATTTTTTTTCAGTTTTACATTTTTATTTAAACATTTCTAAGTGTGTGTTTATCGGTTCAGGGAGGTGTCTGCTTATATCAGCTTTTACTACGCTGGCAATTTTACCAATAATGTACACACACATACACACACAATCAGTTACAGAAAAGAAAACATTAAAATAAAACATAAATCTAGTGTAAATATTAAAATAAATGTTCATAAATGTAAACACATTTAAAAGATATGAATAAAAAATGGTTTCTAATGCTGTGCAGGACAAATTTAAATTCTGGTGCGACAGATGCATGACTGCTCTTCCTCAATAATACGTGCATTTAGGCTAATCAGACAAATTAGGCAAATGTGGAATGAAATTTATTTACAGTGAAAGTATGCCTTTCCATCCATCTCAAAAGTCTCTCACTTAATCTCTGTGCTGAAAGATGAATCTTGAATTGTTTTAACCACCTCTGTAAGCCTTGTTGGTATGAGGTTAATTGGCCTGAGGGTGTAGGAACAATAGCAGGACAGAGCCTGACTTCCCCCTGTTCAAAGCACACAGCAGGGGGAGGATGCTACGGGGCTCTTTTTGTGGTGCCAGAACTAATGGTCAATAGTAATTTGTGTCAGGTGACCAGGGTAGTGGCTGCTTGGTGTGAGCCTGTTGCTCATGTATTAACAAAGGAGCTAATAGCCACATTTTCAAATGAAGTAATTTTACTGTTATGTAAATGTGTCTGTAGGTCTGACCAAACTACAATATAAACAGCAGGCAGATGAAAATAGGTGAGTGTGACCCCTCAGCTAAACTGTTGTTGAAATGAGTTGTTTGTAAGGCACATTGTTTACAAGACACATCTGAGGATAAATCTGTTTAGCATTATACCTTCAGAAAGAGTTAGCTCTGCTCTCTAATCTAACAGTTTCTCTTCCTCTGGCTGTAGTCAGTGAACTGTCGAAGTTTATCTTTTTTGCGCTTGTTCTGGACCAGATGAGATGGCTGGAGTCTCAGACCACAAACACTTGTGGTTGCGTAACCAAACATCTGTGAATCCAGCAAAAGCATTGAGAACACACTCTGGAGAGCAGTGAAAAAATGAGCATCTGGAACTTGAGATCTGTCCATTCTCTTCCCTTATACGTAATTTCCCAGCATTCAATTTTACGTCACTATTTCCCAGCATTAATTTAATGTTACTATATTCCAGCATTAATTTCATACGTCACTGTTTCCTGGAGCTAACTTACAGCTAGCCAGAGACAGTACTCAGCTAAGTGGGAGCATTCTCAGAATCTTTGCTAATGTTCTCTAAAAGTTCTCTCAAAGTTCTCTTACAGTTCTCTTACAGTTCTCTCAAAGTTAGCAAAAGGTTCCTGCAGTAACAGTAGAACACACACACACACACACACACATATATATATGAATTTATTCTTAAATTGTTAGTTAGTAGTTGGTTCATTGTAAAAACATTGCAGAATTAAAAAAATAATTGAATAACATTCTTTTAACCAAGCAATAATAGTAATACAACATCTATAAAATAGGACATTTTGAACGTTTCTAACACTTTCAAAATAACGTTTTTGTTATTATTTTGTTATTGTTACATTTATTAATGGAAAAATTAATGGATTTGGTAACCTACATGAGTGTGAACGTGACTATTGTTCTGCTAACCTAGATGTTTAGTTAGTGTACAGAAACAGATGATATGGACCTATATTGGACATGGCAAACCATTATTTCTACTGTTTTGTATAGCAGCTGAGACCATATGAGGAGACACACCCTCATCTCCTCACAGTGATAAGATCATGCCTCTCATCAGTCTGTCTCATCTGAACCACCAGACCTCTCCCAGTGCATCAGGGACACTCGAGGGCTGCTGCAGTGTGTTTGTGAAGGAGAGAGAGACATGAAAACAGGGCCTGCACACACACA